>PVIC010004320.1:0-63397 GCA_004025085.1 Thryonomys swinderianus | reverse complement strand
CGGGAACCACATATAATGCTGGGCGTGGAGACACGCCCACCAACAATCAACACCACATACCACAATGCCGGACGTGGTGGCTCACGCCTGTAATCCCAGCACTTAGGAGGCAGAGACAGGAGGATTGCTGAGTTCGCTGTGGCTTGCCTGGGCACCATAGTGAGCTCAGGGCCAGTCTGAACTACAAAGTGAGACCCTGTCTCAAAAAGCAAAAAAAAAAAAAAAACTCAATAAGTACTAAAATTTGTTATGGTTGTGAAAGGAGAGCTGTCTCCTTGCCATTTGTACCTCGTATCTCTGATATTCTTCAGCAAAGTCAGTGACATTTAGCAAAAGTAGCTATAGCATGTTACAGTGAATTTATTTTACCTCCTGGGCAAATGTAATAAAAATCTTCTGGAGAAGGAGCTCTCCACGGGAGAATCTCAGCACTGGTGAAGATTTCAGGCACTGTGATTCCCAGTAGGTGAATCATAAAGCACAGTGGAAATTTCTCAGGTACCTCATGTTCACGATGTGAGCGTGCATGCTGCATCTATAACAACACTAGAATCATCCATCAAGCACTAGTTTTATACAAATCCATGCTTCTGGGAATAATTTCTTCACTGCAATAAATGACTTTAAAATGTGAGAAGTGGCCTTTCATACTTTTAGCCAGGACTGGATGAGATCACCAAAGGAACGGGGACAGACTTGGGAAACAAATGATCCACGCTGTGGTGTGTGTCTTCTGTACTCTGAGCATCCATCTTGTATTTCCTGTATAAAATACATTGGCCTGTATTTCCCAAATACAGGCCGTTCTCTACCGTATTCTCATTGTGGCCCTTCCCTTGAATGGGAAAGTCAATGCAGAACTATGACTTCCTCCTCGGAAGGGAAGTAGTTCTTCAACTCCTCTCTTTTCCAAAGTAATTGTAGTTGGGTCAAGTTTCTGCCAGAGATAATTTATGTTACTTGGTTATACAATGGACAGTGATTATTAGATTTTATTTCCCATAATCTTGATAAACTAATAACAGAAATAATCAAGTCGGGCTGGGAGTTAGTTCAGTGGTTCTGGCATCTGCCTGACAAGTACAAGGTCCCGAGTTCGTTCCCTGTAACCACACACAACAATGCTGAGCATAGTGGCTCATTTCTGTAATCCCAGCACTCAGGAAGCAGAGGCAAGAGGATTGCTGAGTTCGGGGCTTGTCTGGGCTACATAGTGAATTGAGGGCCAGCCTGAACTCCAAAGTGAGACCCTGTCTCAAAAACAAGCAAACAGAAAATCGACTCAGACATTAAGAAATCTTTAAAAATTTTAATTAGCTCATGATTTAAATAAGGTCAGAAGTCTGATAGTAGAAAGGTCTTATCCAGAGGTAGCTTTTTACATTTTCTCTCTCCCATCCCCATAGCTTCTCTGTCATATAATTCTTCCCTATAAGCCTGGACATGTCCTTAAAATCCATTTAAATACAGCCTTATGAGTAGCTCCTAATAACTAGTAAAAGTAAGTACATGCACTAAAACCTCCAGTCTTAATCTACAAACTCTAAACCCAAGTAATAAAATAGTCCTGGTGTTCTAAATGACTCAGTGTAGATTTGTTAATGTGTATAGTGTCTTCTATTGATGTTTTAAAATCTACTTTGGAATGGAAGATAAATTAGTGGTAGGAGACTGGAATTGCACAAAACAAGGGAGATAAAGAGAGGGAGGAATTAGGAGCACGTGGCAACATGTAAAAGACTGTTACATCTGCATCTCAAAGAGCAGCTGAACATACACACTGGAAGAGATAAGATCAGACACCCTGGAAATGCCCCAGAGAAGGCAGAGAGAGAAGTATGTACTGCTCTATTTAGGACCAAATAGGAAAACACACTGAGTTAGTGAATTGAACTTGAAGATTTTTGTTGTTGTTGTTGTTCTAACACCGATTGTAGTTGCTGTATTTCAAAAACGTGTATGAAAACATCTAGGTCTAACTTATAAATCAGAATTAACATTTTCAAGAAATAAGGAGACCAGCTCCATGAATGAAGGTAACAAAATGGAACACTGAAGTAACAGGACGTCTTCTAGAGCAATTATCTTAAAAAACAGGATTCTAATTTCTGTTTACCTTGCACTCTGAAGAAGGTGGAGCCTAACCTCATACTCATGAGGCATGGGCTTTACTAAGTATTTCTGTGCAAGTAGTAGAGAAGCGGGTAGGGGCGGTCTGATGGGGGAGGCCTGACAAACGCTGCCCCACGCAGGCGAGGAAGGTCAGCACCCATAGGCGTTAGTGGCATGGAGAGCCTGGTGTAAAGGTGACCCTGCTCTCCTGGCCTCCTCCCCGGCATCTGTAATCCCCCCTAATCATGAGAGAAACATCAGCACCTTCCAGGAAAGACAGTCTACAGAATGGCTAACGGGTGCTGCTCAAAACTGTCACCTTAAGGTCATAAAGGATGAGGAGAATGGGAGAAACGCTTACAAGTGAACATCAAATTGTTACAGGAACGTGCAAATCTTGAACACAGTGCGGTATCCTGGTGGAGATCCTGGGTCAGATAAAGGACATTAGGCTAAAAAAAAAAAGGAATCTGGGCTGGAGGGTTAGCTCAGTGGTTCCGGTGCCTGCCTCGAAAGCGCAAGGTCCTGAGTTCAATCCCTGGAAACCACATACAATGCTGGGCGTGGAGACTCACACCCACCAGCAATCAGCACGACATACCACAGTGCCGGGCGTGGTGGCTCACGCCTGTCATCCCAGCACTCGGGAGGCAGAGACAGGAGCATTGCTGAGTTCGAGGCCTGCCTGGGCTACATAGTGAGCGCAGAGCCAGCCTGAACTACAAAGTGAGACCCTGTCTCAAAAAAAAAAAAGGAATCTGAATAAAGCACAGAATTTAGTTAAAAATAAGTGAATAGGCATAGGTATGTGTGTATAATATTGGAATGAATATATTAATACTAGTTCATTGCTTGTGAAAATGTATCATATTATTGTGAGGCATTAATAAGAGGGGAAAATACAATAATAATAAGTAAAAAATATAATAATAAATATGAATATAGTAAGAGAAAACAGCTAAACCATCTATGAGAACTTTCCTCAATGTCATCATGATTTTTATGAAAGTCCCTAACTATTCTACGTTAAAGTAAAAACAAACCAGCAGTTCCCTTCGTTGGCAACGTTGATATCACTAAATCGGGGAATTACAAACAGTCATATTTGGGGTCACAGTAGTAAAGGTATGAGTACCTGGAACCCCTCGGTAAGGATCCCATGAGCTTTCTCCTCAGGAAGTCTTCAAAGAGAAACTGTTTTCTCTCGGGACTGTTCAGGTCCACTGCTCTCTTAGGATGTCAAAGTTGGAAGCAAAAGGCCCAGGTCCCCTCTCACGCCGGTGTTTTATGGTTCTATGATTTAAAAAGTAATATAGGCCTCAACTACTTAGGCACAAACATAGTTTTCATCCCTATTAACGCTCCTGCGGAGGTGTAGTTTCTTTGAGAACTCATTTGAAGCATGTGTTCACATGCTAATCATTTGAAAAGATTTGTTCCCATCTAGATCTATCAAATATTTTATTTCCTCCGACAGTACAGAGGGGACAGGCTTGTTTAGCATGAGTGACTTGCCAGGTAATTTTATAATGACTGATCCTCAGCACATAGTTATATTCCAGGCGCTGGCAAATTCATATTAATGCTTCCACCGAGTTCTCCTGATTCTCGCCTCCTCCAAGTGTACAGGCACAGTGATGCGATGGGAAAATCTACACATTTCCTTTTCAATAGGGCTTTTCACCCATCATTTGAGGCGGTCTGGTGCTTACATATTTTTTACTATAATGTGACATTCATTTTTTGACATCTCTAGACGAGATTAAAATGGCGAAGGGGAAATCATACACTGCTTTTGGAGCCACAAATTAAAAAACACAAAGAGGAGAATTCTGTTTTGGATTGGTTCAGACCAGTTTTTGCATCTAACATATTTTTCTCCTGCACTGTAACCTCTATACTTATTAATCTCCCATAATCCATTATGCAACATGTATGGACGTGCATTTATGTATTTGAAAAACAAAGTCATAGTGAGCTTGCATCTTCTGTGGCTCACTCAAGCCAAGTCCCTCCAAGTCCCTGAAGGCGAGCTCCTCCCAGAGCAGCAAGGAAGTCGGGTTTCCTGCCTGCATTAGGGTGCTGAACTTGCCTTGAATGCTTAACAAGAGTCACATAATAAGATCAGTGTAACTTGCACACGGGCAGGTAGGTGAGCTGTGTAACTGCAGTGAATAGAGGGTCCCCGTGGTTTCCATTTCTTTCCTCTGTGTTTTTCCTGACTTCTGGCGAATGTCTTTCACTGAACTGGCCAGCCTGTGCTCCAAGGCTGGAAATGAATCCCTTCCTCGCCCTTGAACTTGTTAAGCTCTCTGGCTTCTCGGGCTTCGTCCGGCGGGCTGCTCCACGTCCTAAGGACTTTTTGCAGGAAACAGAACCTCCTGGTAGGGAGCGCGCTGCCCGTCATCTGTTAGGCAAGCTCACTTCTGACGCTAACGACTTGCGGCTTCTCTTTCTCTTTTGATAAAGTTTGCAGCCCGTAGTAAGAGAAAAAGGAAAGAATTTAAAGGGGGCAACCACTGAGGGGAGCAAAGGGGCAGAGAGAGGCAGAGAGACAGAGAGTGAAGAGAAATGCTAAAAATATGGGCCAGTACCTAATTATAATTCAAGACCTCGGTAATTTAATAAAAACAACTCCTCCAGAACGCAGCCATAAGGAAAGAGTTTCCACAATCTGTTCGTCTGCATAATTAGTGGTTGAGGACCTGGGAACAGTTGGAACGTTGCTGGGAAAGGCCCAGGTCACGTTATTGATAACATAAATAACAAAGATACAGATTTCCCCAAGCTACAAACATCGGAATGTAACCGACAACAACCTAATAGGAGCACAGAAAACAAACAGAAAGCAGGCGAGTTCCGAGGCCGGGCGTTGCAGGGCTGAGTTTGAGCGCCTCCTCCTTCGGGCCAAACAGCCTCAGGTTCCGCGGACGCCTCAGCGCAAGAGGACGGGCAGTCCTCATCAGCGGGGTTTTCGGCAGGGCTGAGGCCGCAGCTGTGCGCACACACGGTCCGCGAGGCAGACGTGCAGTGTTGAGACTTCACACGCGGGGACAGAATTCACGTTTTTAAGTCTGCGTTGCTAAACTTCGCCATGAACGGCCCGGGGCATGCATCCCGTCAGGGCGGAAGACAGGCTTCCCAGGTCGGAGCGGGGCTGGCTTCTGTAGAAGGGACGGAGAGGTGTGCTCAGCCCCCGTACACATGAGCTAATGACTCAGCCTCCCCCGTACGTTGTAGCTGTAGGGCCAGAAGACATGCAAGCAGGAATTCTCCTTGCTTTTGTACCCTACGTATTTCCAGCTCTCCCCAGAGGGCCGAGAAGGTGGCGTTTCCTTGCACATTGTTGCCAGGATGGCTAGAGGCAAATAAAGCAAATTAAAAGGAAGAGGAGGTTGCAAATCACTCAAAATTCTGTTACTCAAAGGCAGCTACTGGCCTAAAAGTCTTGGACATAGACTTTTACCCAGGTAGAAAAAAAATATTCAAGTAATTATTTCAAACTAAATGTCAGAAGTACACAGACAGGTGATACAGAGATCCAAGAACATGAGGTAAATCAGGCTAAGGTATGTGTATGTGTGTGTGTGTGTGTGTGTGTGTGCGTGCGCACATGCGTGCTCGTGCACACTTGTAAATAAACCCTTGTTTTGTGTATTCAGACAGTGCGAGACCTTTACTGTTTGAACGAAGAACTGTATTTGAGCCCAAGTGACAAGGGAAGAATGCTCAGGGCACATATCTCCGTCACGCATGACTGTCCCCGGGGCAAATTCGCAAATAGTTTCAACTTTTAACAATAGAAAAGAAAATAGTAATACTTTTTTTTAAAAGATATGTGGCTTTGTGCTTTCAGGCTTTCAAAACTAAACGCATACCTGTGGTTTTGAAATATCCTCAAGATACCAGCGGGGAAAATCCCGTCTGGCTGGGCGGGGGAGATGAAAGGAAAGCCTGTCCTTTTATGGGAAATTAACCTATTCGTGTAGAGCTGAAGTACTGGAGTATCTGGCTGTAGGATCAGAGCAGAAGGCCTCTGAAGCCTGCGTTACCATTATTCTACACGAAGGAAGCAATCGGGAGAATTGGGCTTTTTCTAATTTCTGTCACTAACCTGTGAGGTACAGACAGTTCACCAGTTTATTCAATAACTATTTCTGGAGTTCCTTCTAGGGCCTTATATTCGTCTAAACTCTGATGTCACAAGCGTATAAAGTTTTTTCTTCTCTTCCGTCAGTGGCCCTGAGTAAACACACAGACAGTTCCTCACCAGAACTTGCACTGCTGCAGAAATGTTTGTGTGTGATATATGACTCCCCGTGCTGTACAAATCTCACCATTCCTGGGCAGGGGCCTTCGGCTGCCAGCTGGTGGGGCATGATCGGCAGAAACACTGGAAGAATCCTCCCAGGCTGGGGGGTGAAGCACAGGTAGCCACCAAGGGACAGGTTGTCCAAAGGTTGAGGCTCCTGTAACTCGAGACAGTGGGATAAGGTCAGAGGTCACAGCCACCCACAAATATCTATGCCCAGAGAAGAAGCCGAACCTAACTGACCACCATCGGCATCCCTTGGCTCATTTATCTGACTGTGTCATGGAAAAGGATTTAAAGCAGTGGATTCCAGACAACAACAGCAAGGAAGGAGGATACCAAATTTAGGGGTGCCAAATTTCACTCACACAAGGATGGCCAAAGAGAGAGGATAGAGTACTTTTGAGAGCAGGACAGGTAGCAGAAAAATTATACTTGTTTCTAAGAAAGCAGAGCTGGCACTTATCATGGACAAACATTAGCTGTATATAGGGATAGAATAAAATGTGCTACCGTAAAAAAACAGCAATATGGACCCAGTCTCAGCACTTCAAACAACATGCTGACTGCTTGTCGGGGAGGAGAAGCAGGCCTCCCTGGAGATCATGGCTGATACAGCAGCTCCTCCAGCAGGCTGACGGCCGGGAGGAGGGGAAAGGGAGCTCCTGCGCCTCCTAAAGCATCCCCGCATCCCGCAGCCAGGAGCAGCGTTCACCACGGCCCTTGTAAGTCACTGGCCAGTACCAGTCGCGTGGCCCAAGCTGAGCCCAGCCAGGCAGGAAGTGCCCACTGACCGTGCCCCGCCCAACCTGGGATGACGTGGGAGGGAGCAGACCCGAGGGCTGTCACGGCTGTGCAGGGCGCTGTCCCCCCCATCCTTGCAGAGGAGACTAGTGAAGATAGGGTCACATTCAGAAATGAGTCAGCACTCGAGAACCACCAGCCTTAAAGAAAAAGAGGGAGGGAGGGAAGGGTCGGCGTGTACAGTCCAAGCACAGTTCTCTCTGGAAACGGGGACTTGCCTGCAGGTCTGTGCAGATGATCCCTGGGTGCCCATTGATACAGAGATCACCAGGGAGGCGGCTCCCGTCACACGAGGGCACAGCCTTATGACCCAGGTATCCGCGGCACGAACAACAGAAAGGGCACCGAACTCAAAGCCTGCTCCAGTAGCAGTGTCTCCCACGCTAGAACTGCAAGACAGTTTGCTTTAGCTGTCAACAGTATCCTGTTCCCAGCCTGTTCTTAATCCACCCCTCCGAGATGACTGTTTCGAACTTAACCGTGTGCACAGCAGCGGCACAGGTCTGAGTCAGTCCCGCAAAGCCCGGCGGCACCACACTGACTCTATGTGTTGCTGGAGAAAGTGAGAGGTCAGCTTCACACCGTGTGCCACTTCTGTCACGGCTGCTCCGCTCCGCGCTGTTAACACACGCAGCCAAATCGGCCTTCACAGTTCTGCTAAATCTCTTCTCTCAACTATTCTATTGTGCCATGACGCAGGACAGTCTTATGCTGTTTTATGGAAAATATGATTTTCAACATAATAAACAAATCTCAAAGGAACCAGAAAGGAAATATTGGACCCCTGCCATACACTCTGTGTGGGCTCTACAAACTCTATTTGATGATGGCAAATTTCCTGCTCAAAAACACCCCAAACAAAGCTCAAGTTCCAGAACTGTTTTCTGGACCAGACTTGCAGTGAATTGTCTTTGGAGAGTTAATGCTGGAGGGAGGACAAATGGAACTAAGACGAGAAAAGAAGAGAGTTCAGACAAATGTACAACCAGTCAAACCTTGGATTCTGAAATCCAGATACATAATAAACACTTTTACTGAAGAGAGGGAAAGATCGGTATTGTGATATAAGGAATCCGATAATTTAAAGTATATGATACAATTCTGTCTATATCATTTCACTCATATGGCCCCAAGTCATAAGTTCTTCTTGCTCAATATAATAATTTTTAAAATAACCTTTAGAAAAACTGTGGTGCCTATATATAATCTACACTAGTAGAATCTATAATATGTAAACTCCTTTCCAGTGTAATTGTCTAAGAGTTATTTTAGCATTGTGTGAGCACGATCTGGTAGATTTTATTCTTCCCTATAGAAACTTTAAAGGGAATCAGTTTTCTTTCCCTTTTAATTCATTGGGGAACTGCTCCTGTGACCACCGAAGCATTTTAATAGTACTTTCTACTACAAAAGAATAACCTGTTGCACTGGCCTATCTCAGGATTAAATATTAGCTATGGATGAATGGGGCGATCATCTGCTTGTGAAGTAAATGACTAGAGCACTAAATGAATGCTTTTGAATAATGAACTCGAGTGTGTGTGTCTAGCTCAAAGGGTCGCAGATGACCTACCTTAGATAGCAAAGATCTCTAGGTCACGGTTTTGTTGTACAGAGATTCCTTGGATACCCACGCAGGGAAATGTAAATGGAATCTAGAACTCAGAAGCCAGAAAACTACTCTTCATCAGATTTTTTCTGAATTTGGTTCAAAATTTAAAAAGTATCTGACAGGAGCACCTGTGTGTCCAGCCCTCCCGCACCCCTTCAATCCCAGGTGTAGGTAGGGTTGGTCTAAGTCCTCAGGGACTGTCCAGCGTAGTGAGGAAGCTTAGTTTAAATACACAGGCCAGCGTGCCTGCTGCTGCTGTGAACTGGGAGGAAGCAGCCGCAGAAAGGAAGGATAAAGATGAAAATGACTAACAAGGAAGAGACACAGACGTCGATTGAACACCTACTTTGTGTCAGACCCCGCTCAGCTCTTTCTTCACTCTCTCTCAATTCATAAATGTCCCTCGGGAGCAGTCCTCCCTTGAAACAGGGAGGTAGGAAGGTCACCACTTCACAGAACAGAAAGTCACTCGGCCAGGCACGCAGTGAGTAGCAGCGTTGGGCAGGAATTCAAATGTAACTCCTTGACGACAAAAACAGTCTTCTTCCCACAAACACTCCCCCAAAATTATCTATTCACTAAACTATGTGCCAGGCCCAGATGGTTTTACAGCTGAATTCTATCTAACTTTCGGTGAACAGATAATCCTTATGTTATTCAAAAAATTTCTGACCATAGCAAAAGATGGAAAGCTTCCCAATTTGATTTACAAAGTGACCATAACCTTACTTCCTAGGCCTCATGAAGATGGAAATTAAAGAAAGCTGTAAAATATTTCACTGATGAATATGGATGCAATATAGTATCTAAATTCTATGTAAAACCAACAAGTTAAACCAAGGGAACATGACTGTGCAGAATATATTACAAGAATGCAGGGATAGTTCAACATTAGAAAATACTGGAAAGTAACTCATCAAATTATAGCTGAAGTAAAAAGTATAACGTGAGTACATTACTTAATACTAAGATATACCTCTTAAAATATAGCTTCTAGTTCTAATTGGAAATAAAATACCCAGGATACAAAGTTACAATGGAAATTCAAGGACTATTTAATACCAATAACAAATATCACATTAAAAATAAATCCTAAAACTATTAGCTTTAAAAATAGAAGACAAACAACAACAACAATTTAAACAATTTAGGAACAGTCTAAGGTAATAAAATGATCAAAGAAAATGTGTTGATAGTAAAAATGGCAATGATATATGTGCATAATGCGACTATATCTGATGACGAGACTGGTGACTTAAGTTATCTGACAATGTCATTGGCTAAAAAATAAACAAATTGAAGAGTATTCCATATCCCAGTTTCCAAGATATACTCTGTGATAATGTTTTTTTTCTTTTTACACCAATATAGAAATCTAATGAATTCTAATCAAAAGTCAAATTAGAATATTTTCCTTTAGAGCTAGATAGAATGATTTAAAGGTTCACTTGGAAAATAAATGTGCAGTATTACCAAGAAATGCATGATAAATAAGAATAACAGGAGAAAGATCCTTTTCATACCAGACATTAACACTCTTTAGGATGTACAATTCTCAAAGGAAAGCATTTCCCTGTAGTGTTTCCCAGAACTCAGGCAATGGAGGAGTACTGTGTGTATAGTTGTTATTTTAATACAAATAAATTAAACTAAACAGATCAAAAGACACGATTCCCATTCATGAATCAGCAGGGAGAAAGATGAGAGGTCAGAGAGGACCGTGAAGCTTATTGAAGTGTACATTTTATTACATGATTTCAGCGTGGTGAGAGGCAGACTAAGTATTTAATCAACAGCTTCAAGAACACTGTCGTTCCAGGACAGTTGGATCCCTTCGTTATCTCCAGACAAAAAAACAAATGCCAATAAACCAGGGATTTAAAACATAAATATGAAAGTATTACACATGTATCATGTGCAACTTTACTAATATTGGACATCCCTGATGCACATCTGCCTGGTTCTGCCGTCCACACTTTTCACAGCCCTAGAGGGACTCTCTCATTTAAATTAAACCTGACTCTCTTTACCCTCTCGTCACCGCCTAACACCTGCTCTTTCTTTCTCTGCATGTGACTATTCTCCAGACCCTCCCTCCGATGGGATGAAATGTTCTTAAAAGGAATTTGCTTTCCAGATGTGTCTTCATGGCTGTAATGCTTGTGTCCTAATTCAGCAAGTAGAATTTGACAGAATAATAAATGCGAACAAATTGGTGGGATTGTAATACTAAGCTTCTATTGTACAATTGTGCTCTAAAATCATCTGTGTTGAGGACATGATTATTATAGTAGTCAAAAAATAAAGACACTATTTACGGAATAAGGCAAATAGTGCAGCAAAATAATGTTGAAAGAGAAGAGGGAATATGCTGAGTAATCCTGAAGAAAAAATAGGGGTAAACGGAACTGTCACCCGATCTTAAAAACGAAAGTCAGTGTTGAAAGTCTCCCTAGTCTTGCACGAACTTTCTTGAGACTTCAGATGCGTTTTCCAGGGCCATGTGTGAAGCAGAGATAGAGACCTGAAGACTGCTCTGCCGCCCGTTCTTATTCCTGATCGGAGACGCCCAGATCTGTGTGACGTGCCCCAGCCCTAAGACCAAGTAAATACTTCACCATCTCCCGCCCAGTGAAGGGCCTCGCACTTCAAGGTTCCCTTCCTGCAAACATTAACTAAGCTTTTGTCAAAAGAGCAAAGACTTTGGAAATCCGAAGGTTTTAACCAGACCGCTGTTCCGCTCACATTCTCAAGAGATAACCCGGCCTGGGAGGAGGCGCGTGTACTGGAACACCCCACAGTCCTGACTCGAGGTGTTTGTTCCACGGTCTGGGGAAATTCATTGACTCCTCAGAACCTCATTTTCGCATCTCGAAAGCGGAGGCCCTCAGTAATCCTCTCACGTAAGCGAATGCCTAGGACAATATGCTCATTCCTGATCTCTTCCCATCTCTTCCCAAGGGCGTTTTCGGGGGGGGGTGTGCGGGCGGGGGACGGTTTGAGCATTCCATCTCTAATGGAGAGAAAATGCATATCCAATTTGCTATTAGATAAGGCTCATTCACACTGAGGTCCAAGGCATTCGTGAGCACCAGTTTCCTCGGAGGATGTGCGCTCTGACAGCGGCGGATTGACTCGGCTCCGCACGGGCTCTGTGACAGGCAAACATTCGCTGTGGTTTGGGCCAGGGTTTCGGCATCGGCTCCGTGGACGCCGCACGGCCTGTGCTGGCGAGGAGCGGACTCGGAGCCTCGGCTCCCTCCGTGGCCTCCCGAGCAGTGGCCGCTTCGGGCTCCCATCCTCCGTGCTCGGCTTTTCCCTGAAACCCCATCAGAGGCCAGAGGTCTGTGCTGCAAGCTACGAAGGGGCCCACAATAAAGAACCCACAGAAGGCCTCTGTCTGTCAGCACCTTGAGGCTTAAAGTGTCAGAAGTGCCCACCACGCCGCCACGGCAGCTCTCACCGCGGACCAGCGCGGGCGCCTTGCTGGGCTCTGTGGCCACCACCAGAAGTCATCTCCTCGCGAGTCACTGACGGGGGTCACACCTGCTTTTCTCTTTTGAAACTACCGCTGATTTTGTTGAATCCAGAAAAGCGAGAGTTAGAGAAAACTCACCTGGAGCTGCCCTTGAAAATGGAGATGTCATTCAGCTCATTCAGCCGTTCGGCAAACGAGATCTTTGCTTTCCTAATAGTATCAGAAAGCAGCATGGCAGAAAGGGCCGTATGCCCGGTCGTGGGTGCACGTTACAGGACCCGAGGAGCCGAACGACCCCGGGAACTTAACATCTTCTCACATGTAGCTGCGGCGGTTCGGACACCTTCTCCCCATAGATAGCTAGTGTGTAAATCCTACGTTGCAAACACCTCACTGGGTGCTGGGGGTCAGGAGTAAGGCCCGGCCCTCCCTCCAGGGAGTGGCAGGTGACAAACAGTCCTTGTCAGCACAGTGCGCCAAGTTCTCCAACAGCAGGCAGATAGCGGTGACATAGGAGCACCCTGAACAGATACTCAGCTCAATCTTGGAAGGAAACAGCTCATTCTATCTAATTGTGATGATGAATTAAGTGAAGAAACAACTTATTTCTTGAAGATAATTTTTTGGCTGAACCCCAAAGAATGTGTGAGAGGAAGCATTGTGTGTGGAAAGATGTTTTTCCAATTTTTAAAACTAGAGCATCACTTAGGACCAGTAACACCAGTTAATATCCGGTGAGCTTTGCATGTTTGCCGTGAGCTAGTATTATTTTCAACACTATATCTGGACTATGCCCTGCATTTTTCTTAGTCCTCCCATGAGATAAATTCTATTTCTCCTGTGCACATGGGGAAGAACAAGACTCTTATAGTTCACCTGACCAGCGTCACACAGGGGAAACAGGAGTCTGAGAGTCAGAAGGGTCAGTGTCTTGGTCTCTGAAGCTGTCTGTAAGTGTTGTACCAGTACCAAGGAGTCTGAGTAGGCCATTTTTGTAGTTTCTATCTATAGTTCTTTCATATTCTCCCTTTATGAGTATTCCTAAAATGTATCTTTTCCAATTCTTAAAGACTCAAAGGTATGGTGCAGAAGGGCGAACTATCCATACACATGCAGGATTTAAAAAACTGAACTGTGATTTTTTAGCTTTCAGGGAGAGAGGAGGAACTGTCTTGTCATAATTCAGAGCCAGGTAGAAAACAAATTTCTTGACGGTGATGGTGCACTGTTGTTCGCTGTTTGCCTTCCTCCCCTCATTCCATCATCGAGAAGTGGGACCGAGGGACAGAGCCATGTCCCCCCGGGGTCGCTCCCATGCGGGAGTCCCTGTGGGAGGATATCCAGTGTCTTCCGAACGGTGGCTCCACAGAGGTCCTGAGGGGGCGCCGTGGGGTAAAGGTGAGCGGCTGATGGAAGACGTTTGCTTGGCCCCACGTGAACAATGCTCTTTCATGGTCAGACCGATGTGCAGAGTTCTGTGGGTAAGATCCTTGGGTTTGGAGTGAGAGAAACTAAAGAGTGAAACTGGGTTGTCTCATAGACTCAGTCTCCCTGGGTCTTGGTTTTTCTCACCTGCAGAGTGAAGCCCAGAGATCCCTCGGGATCGCTAGACACAGATACCGGGCAAAGTGATAAGACAAGACCTGACACACACCAAGTGCCGTTCAGGAAGTGTTATCAGAGTCAGGGGTTTATAATTCTAAGACTTTACGGAAAAATAACAATCCCAGATGTCTTCCAACTGTATGTTTTAAAGACTTTATGCCTTCCCTGTGCTGTTTGTGCTTTCGCAATTATTTTGTATTTTCTAAGGAAACTATTTTTATTTTTTATTTTTTGAGGCAGGGTCTCACTTTGTAGTTCAGGCTGGCCTTGAGCTCACTATATAGCCCAGGCAAGCCTCGAACTCAGCAATCCTCCTGTCTCTGCCTCCTGAGTGCTGGGATTACAGGTGTGAGCCACCATGCCCAGCTAAGGAAACTATTTTTAAAGTTCTTAGCCTCATATTTTGTAGTGGAGCAAATTCCATGCTCCATTTAAAAAGTCCTCTCTCTGTTTGATGCTGGCATGGAAAAGCAGGGTCTTATATGATTTAGTGCTAAGTGAGCAAAGGGTACGGAGAAGCTCGCGATGGTTTATGCACCCGGAGCACAGCTATTCCTGCTCGTGCACTTCAGCGAGGGAATGAATCGATCCTTCTCTTCCTCCTCAACCCCCGTATCCCAGGCAGATTTCCTGAAAGACCTTCTGGTTAAGTTCTCATCCCCTTGGCAAAACAGCACGTCTGCTGAGCCACTCAGCTGTCTCCTTGAGACTCACTGCCAGGTGGACAGCTTTGATGGTGAGGAGGTGGCGTTCCGCCCAGTTAAGCAGCTTCCAACCCTCCAGCCAGAAAGATGAGCTCCTGGCCCTGCTTCCTCCAGGAAGAGGCTGCAGACATATTGCCTGCCCTTGGAAGCTCGGCTTTCCCACAGTGCGGATTATTGAGCTGTGCGGAGGACCTTACTTACTGCTCTGTCCTCGGAGAGAGAGACACAGGCCTCATCCAGTTTCGAGCGTCAGCTTTGCCCTGCTGAAGATGCTGCCCCAGTCACTAGCCAGAGTTGGAAACAAGCCATAAGTTAAAGGAATATTTTCTTTTTTAAAGTTGAGAATGATCTTTCTGTTCACCAGGAAAACAAATGTCCCATGCTACGGGACAAGTCAGAAATAAAAGAACCCACGTTGTTGAATAAAGCTTCCTCTTTAAAATAGGCTACATGTCGGAGAGGTAAACAATGGCTGTTAGACTGAGATGCAGGGATGTTTTCCAGCTCCTTTTATAGATCTGAGTACGAAGAACAAAAGACAAAGATTTGAATGTGGCATTTTACAACAGAAATTATTTTTAATATGTTTTATCATGCATGTCATGTGTTCGTTCTCTGTTTTGGTAGTACTGGGGATCGAATTCACGCCCTCGTGCTTGCGAGGTGGGTGGGTTGCCACTGGTGCGGGCTGGGTTTGCCCCGCTCGCTGCCTCTCCCTTCGCGGAGCGAGGGAGGTGGTCCGGGGCCCTCGGCCGTGCGTCCCTGGTCCAGCGGACAGTACGGAGATGGACAGGGCTCAGACGACAGTTGGCTGATGAGGCAGATAGCTGCTGCACTGCGGGCAGCTGCCTGCCTGGCTGAAATCTGCGTGGACACTACTGCTGACCACAGGGAAGGGGCCGCGGAGCCAGCGCAGGAGGCACAGAGCAGGCGGCGGGATGCTGGCGGGACAGTCTGCGAGGACCGCACGGAAAAGGGAGCAGGACAGCGGGTGGCTGCCCCCGGGGTGCCATCAGGTTCGGGCTCGGAAAAGGCTAAGCACAAAACTGCCCAGCGATGCGTGTGTTCGTCCAGCCCAGGGGTCGCGAGGTCTTCTGTAAGAGCACCTTTCAGGTACGGACACTGCGGTCCTCCTCTGTCCTGTTTGTCCTCTGTGCCTTTGTTAGCCCCTTGCGCCTGGCGACTCAGAGGAGGACGTGTGGACGGCAGACGCAGGGAGGGACGGAGAGGCACGGCTGCCCTTGCTTGCAGGCAGCTGGACTATAATTGTTCACAGCTGTCCCACCAAATGAGGGCTGGGAAATTCTTAAGTTTCCATTAAAATTCAAGTATTGCTTAATATATTAAATGGAATACTCTTGAATAAACACTATGTATTTCAATCTAACATCCCTGTAATATCTTGTCCTAATCGTGACCAAAAATGCCACTGTAGGGACAAAGACAGAACTCAAATAAGTATTAGAAGAAGAGTAGTAACATAGAGACGGTCACCTCATATTCGTCACTCTGCAGTTGTGGCTTAAAAGCAGGCGCGGACAGTCACCCACGTGACGGAGCGTGAGGAGGCCGCGCTCCCGGGACACACGGAGAAAGGCGCCGGCTCCTCGGCCAGCTCCTCTTCTGCAGCGTCTTTCTTCACGGCTGCATAGAGCCCCGTCCCACGGCGTCGACCCAATCTTAACGAATCACACATTGAAGTTACACTTAAATTCTGCTCTTAGAGATCATACTTGGGTCCACATCCTTGTGCATACAACTGTATCCCCACCCTAATCATTTACAGTGTGTTTCTAAAGTGTAATTCCTGGATTACGATCCACGTTGAAGGCTTTTGAACAACATCATCAGTGTCTTCTAAAAAAAAAAAAAAAAAAAACAGCACCAGTTTTTAACCCTGCAGTGGGGTAAATGGATTCTATTTTCCTCCAAGAGAGACTGCGGTGGGAGCACGTGTACTCACGGCCCACAAATGTCTTGAAAACGAGGAAGCGGGGTGGGCTCTGTGCGCGGGGCGGCTGTGTTCCGAGGGGGCGTGTCAGCAGCGGCCTCTGCGCACGAGATGGCGAGGCCCGACTCTCTGCGGCATGGCGCCGCTTCTCAGAAACGCGGGGGAGCGGTTGACCGCGCACTCCGGTTCTCCGGCTGCCGTCTTCACTCACATTTTCAGGGGCTGCATCATCACCAGGAGGGTGCACGGGACCAGCCTGCAGCCGATCCCAAGCCCGAGCAGGGCCCGAACCCCGCGGGGCGGCGGCTTCCCGGCAGACGGACGTGACAGCGCCCTCCCGGAGGCCGGTCTCCTGGCCGCCTAGCAGCGCTTCCTTCTCGGCGGGCCCGGAGCTAAAAACTCCGCGTCTCAGCCGCCGGTCTGCGCCAGTCTTGCCGTGTGGCCCGTGTCATCTCCAAGGAGCCCCGCACCGGGGCGTATGTGACAGCGCCGCGGGGGTGAACTTCCCGTGCGCGGCAGGCTCTCGGCACGCACCGCCACGGCCGCTCGTCTGACGGCCGCCCGCACCCGGGCCCTCTCTGTGACCGGCCATCGCGGGACAGCTCGATGCCTGCGCTCCTCCCTGACGCCGACCCTCCGGAGACGGGCTGTGGCTCCGGGGACCGTCAGCTTTAACGTCTCGGAGCTTCTGTCTCCGGAGTGACCGGGCAGGTGGCCCGCGCACAGCCTCGCCCTGCACGGCCGCCGCGCGCCGTACTCGCCCACCTCCGGGAGCCTCCGCTCTGCCACGGTCCTTGCGCCAGCCCGTCGGCACGCCAGGTTTATCTCCTAAACCGTATGCCATCGCTCATGCCCCTGCTCTAAGACCCCCGCGACTCCGTTACTGTCCCTCGGCAAGCGCATTCCCTCCTGCAGGCACAGTGTTCAGGATCCCCAGACTACACCCCTTCAGTGACCCCGTCGCCGCACAAAGACGTGCTCAGTATCGCTAGTCCCCAGGGAAATGAGGGCCAAAGCCACGACGCGATGCCACTGCTCAGCCCGCAAGATGGCTCGGACGAAGGACTGGACACAGTGGCCTCAAACGGTCGCTCCGTGGCTGGCGGCTGGTGCTTGCCTACGCTCTCCTCCATCTGAAAGGCCCTCGGCGCAGGCCGCGCGGGCTCCGCCTCGGGGATGTCCACACCCTCGTCTCCGGGCCTCGGTCATCCTATCACCCGTGGGCCCTGAGACACTACGTAGAATTTAGGTGGCCACTGGCTAACCTAGAATGGCAGGTTCTTCTAGACGGTGCCGGTGGACCTAGCGCAACCGCGGCGATTCTAAAATATAAAACAGGAAGGAAGCGAAGGGGGCGGGAGGGGTGTGATGTGAGCAGAGATCCAGCCGTGATTTTGCTTCCAAAATGGAGCAAGAGGCCTGAAAAATGAGATGGCCTCGGAAAGCTGGAAAGAGAATGGGGTGCCAGTGTGACGGCAGCAGCGTTCACAGCTGCCACTAAGGAAGTTCTGTTCTTTTAAGCTATTAGGCTATAGTAAAACAGAACGGTTCATTACAGCAGCAAGAAAATATATTTACATCCTCCACTGTCCAAGTTCAATGGCAGAAATATTTTGGACCTTTAATTAAGAAAAGAATATTTGTAGTTTAAATTATGAATATATCAGTGATGGAAAGGCTAATAATTACTGAGCACTTGTGATGGGTTGGCCTTTTCTGAGAGCTACTAAGGTGACACAACAATTTGAAATCTGCATTTTGATTTTTCATTCTACAGCGAAAAGTTCTATGTCACACAGCTAGTTCCTATCCCAAATGGCCTTGATCTAGAGGCTGCTACTTTGGTAACCTTCTAAACCACCAGCAGAGTTTCAGGGTTTCTGGGGTGAAGGATGTTTTAATTGATTCATCAGTATTTTGTCTATTTTGAGCTGTAGTATCAGAAACCATCACACACTGTCCGATCTGTACGAGAGATGTATTTCACCAGAAGTACTAGTAAATGCTGTACTACAGGCATACTCACAGATGCAGCATGGCTGAGAAACTATGGTGCTTCAGTTCAAATATGAGCTCTATTATTAACTAGAAGACCTTAAGCAAACTTCACCTCTTCTCGGTGCCTGTCCTTAAAGTAGAGTAACAGTAAAGGGCATCAAAACATCTGCTACATTGTCATAGAAGTAAGTGGAGCCGTTTAGAACATGCTGGGCCCAAGCAGTGCAACGTAAGTGAAAATTGTGCGTTATGTCTGCACGTGTTTGTGTGTGTGTGTACGTGTGTGATAAAGCCAAATCTAATTGGAGATAGTTTCTACCATACATCACTCTGAAAGTTTAGATCATTCAAGATGATGTCTTGAAACCTTTACCCTCATGGGTCCTTTAGGATATTGAATTCTCTCGAATAGCATGTAACATGGACCGCACAAGCTGTGCTCATTCACAAACATTTTATTTAATTGTAAGTTTGCAGCACAAATAACTTAACTTCCTGGTAGTGATATGTGTGGGTATTTTTGGTCAGCAACTTAAGATTTCAAGTATGTAAATATAATTGCTGCAATTCATGATTCTTTTGAAGCTAGCCTGCGGGCCAGCAGGAGGAAGTTCCTGCTCCCAAAGCAACTGAGAAGCAGCCTCCTCCCAAGGACAGCCGGGTTAGTGCCACGCCCCCAGAATGGCTCCTCAGGCTTCTGCTGTTTGGGTCACAGTGGAACTTGATCAGCAAAATCTGATGTGTCATCTGAGCTCACCCTAAACACGCAGGACAGAGCTTGCACCGCAAAGACTGGGAGACTGAAGGTCCTAGGAGACCAGTCAGGAAGCACATGACTCTCCTGTAAGTGCCAAAATAGATGATTCAGGGTAACAAGGAATGAGAAGAGAAAGTTGCCACAGATCTCAGAAGACCTATTAAATTCTAGTCAACAGATGTTTACTGAGCACTTAACTGAATCTCAGGTTCGCCTCTAGACCGAATCCCTTCTCCCTGCAATGTCAACCGCTGAGCACCCTCAAGAGGGACCTCGGAGCAATATCCTCCACTCATGTCCTGTTTTGTCTGTACGTAGTTCCTTCCAAAGGAAAAAGAATTCATTGCCAAAAATTTTAAATAGGGAGATGTTGAGTAAAATCTATATATTGGGGTTTTCTGGGGAAAAAAATCAGATCTGGCCATCCTGAACCTGCCATTCTGCATGGCAGCGTTGGCATTTTGGGGCAGCATCTGTCCCTTGTGGGGCCGGAGCACGGAAGCCCACTCTCCTCCTCTCCTCCCTCTGTTCTGAAGGCATTTAAAGGTGGAGTCCTCTGGGGCTACACAAAGAATACCAGACACCTAATGATTGCAAAATTTGTACCTGCGATCTTACGAGTTCATTGTTGGGTTAAATGATAAATGAGGTGTAGAATTTCAAGAGTACAGAAGCAGTTTTATGAGCCTCTAATAGATACACATTTATCTCTGGCCTTATTCTATGAACAGACACACGCTTAATAAAACGGAGAAAGAAAACACACACACCTCGGGGTCAGCCAAAGCGGGTGACAATGCTGCCCTTCCTCCCTCAGCATTCTAACTCCCCCTGAAAACCCTCTTGGTTTCTGTTTTCTCTTTCTCACAGTGGAGATAGTTAAATGGATCTCATGGGGACACTATGATGTTTAATGAGTACTTTTGTGCTTTGCTCATGCTATGGCTTCAGCTTGGTCATTTCTGAGCCGTCCACTCTTGGTCGGTCTGACCAACTTGGTTGTGGATGAGGACCCAGCCGAAAATGCCATTTGCTCTCTGAGCCCCACCTGTCCCAATCTCTGTGGCCTCCATCGTCTTGTCGAAGAGAAAAACGAACGCTTATGGGCCCAGGTCCCACACTGATCTCTGTAAGCGCGTGCTTGATAATGTGGGCACTCAGCAAGTGTCTTAGCCAACGCCAGAAGTCTTCTTTGTGTTCCTACGATCTCCACAGGCTGCCTGTCTGTGTGTTTAGACAGTAATTCCCCGTGGATATAAACGCGGACAATGGTTAATACGTGGCTGTAGCAGTGGACGTATGTCCACAGTTTTCTTCCTGGTTGGCTCATGTTCAATCTTAATAATAAATTTTATAGGCTCAGTTGCCCAGAATAGATGTGTACGTAGACACACTTCTCCAAGCTGTCTGTTAAAATGTCCGAAATGAGCCTGTAGAAAAGGAATTTGCTGCACATGCAGTTTTTTAATTAAGATAGAAAAAACTTTCAGTAATCAATGACCTAAATATGCATCACCACCACATTCCCTGAAGTAAACTGATCTGGACAAAAAGAGGGAATTCTGACAAGTCCCTTTTCTTTCCAGGATTCAGCAATTTTGACCCAAAACACCTTTTTAATCTCAGTCTGTTGTCAAATTCTAGATTGTAAACTCCCTGAGGTTAGGCTCTTTATCTGTTTCGCTTGGCAATGTGCGTCAATCCCGGGAGCAAAGTCTGGTACGTGACAGGGAGTCCATTAGTATTTACTGAATTATAATATGATTAAACCCAGGAGGCTAGAGCATCAGTCCAAGGACCTGCACGCATCCACTCCATCACCGTGGGCCAAGGCACTCTCTGCTGGCAGCCCTGCGCTCCAGGACGTGAGACGAAAGCTGCGAGCCAGGAGCCTTGCACAATGTCCCTGTAGAAGTCATTCTGCCTCTTTACCGGTGGCAACAGCCACAACGTTCGGAGAGAAAAGCAGGAAATATAGACAGAGCTGCCTTCGTATTGAGAGATGTATGAAAAGTTTGCCATCAGGTTTTTTCTTTTAAATTTGCATCTTTATCGGTACATTGTATATATACATCATGATCACACATATTGAGAATTTGTACCAGTATGTGACACAATTTAATTCTCATTTTTTCCCATTCTCCCACCCACACTACAACCCCCTGCCCCTATATATGTAAGCTTCCCCCTTTTTATTACCATATTTTTTCTTTCCCTTGTTTCTTATCCCTACACTCAATTTCCCTCTGAATATTTTCTATTTCACAATATTCTAGAGTTCATTTATATCTTCAGTTTCTTATACCAGAGAAAAGATAAGATATTTACAGATGTGTCCTGTTTACTTCCCTTATGAGTACGCTGCCAGGTTTTTAAACCACCACATTCATGCATACTTTGATATGTATTTCTGAACACTTGATTTTTATGTATTCAGCTGTCATGAGAAATAGCTTCTCCATATCAATTTTTCTAAAGTAAAATAAGCATTTGGGCAGGAATTCATACAGTGAACTCCTTTGTCACTAATAAACTTAGACAGCTATTATATACTAATATATATAATATATATAGGAGTAATTTTTAGCTAGATCTTAATGCACCAGAAAAGTCACATGAATTATAGCTAGAGATTTATAGGTGATGCATTGACAGTGTTTTTTTTTTTTTTAATGGCCAGGGACAGGCAGTTGGCTGTAAGGATACGATATATTTCTAGGTTATATCAGTGTATTTACACACGAACACAGATGTTTAACTTCCAGAAAAACTTTAAAAAGTAGCTGAGGACTTAAGATTTACCTGCAAACATTTTCACATAGAATTATTTTATGGTACTGAAAACTTGTAAACAATCTAAATATACCATAAAAGACTGAACACTTTAGAGTGTATTTGCTACACAAAACATTACAAAGACTACTGTTGTACAGAATATTTAGTGACATGAAAAAATGCTCATAATATGATTATTAGTTCTTAAAAGGTTATAACAAGGGGTAGACAAAATAATCTAAATTGTGTAAGTATACAAATGGATTTATAAGAATGAAAATACACACTCAATATTGGCAGTGATGATCTCTTAGGTGTAGAATTTTTCATAATTTTAATTTTCTTCAGTTTTTGTCTATTTACCAATGTTCTGAAAATTATTACATATTACTGCATTGCTTTTCATTCTCATGAAGTGAATGAGAAATTGTATTATTTTATAAAATACATGAAGTTAAAGCAGTAAAATCAAATTCTTATAGAATCTTCACTCTAGATGGTCATATTACCTTAAAATTCTATTGTTTTATATTTTGGATTATCTATTTTTAAATAAATGATATCTTGTATATCAAATTTTTTTTGTTTTTGTTTTTGTTTTTTTGAGACAGGGTCTCGCTTTGTAGTTCAGGCTGGCTCTGAGCTCACTATGTAGTCCAGGCAAGCCTCGAACTCAGCAATCCTCCTGTCTCTGCCTTCCGAGTGCTGGGATTACATCAAATTTTTATTTGACTTTTATTTTAAAATTGGGAAATATGGCCAGACATGGTGGCTCACGCCTGTAATCCCAGCATTCGGGAGGCAGAGACAGGAAGATTGCTGAGTTTGAGGCTTGCCTGGGCTACATAGTGAGCTCAGGGCCAGCCTGAACTACAAAGCAAGACCCTGCTCAAGTTTTGACTTGCAAATCTCAAAAGAATATTGACTATACTTGACAATGGTAACTGTTGCAAAACGTGTGCTTTTTTTCACCCCATCCTGCTAAAAAAAAAGTATTAGTAATTCATTTGTCATGAAGTGTTTTAAAGAGAGCAGTGGGAGGAAAACTTAAACCCTCTGCATCACGCCCAGAACTGATTCCATGGAAAGCATGTTAGAAATCCAAAATCGTTGCAGATCTAACAATAGAGCCAGTCTGTGCCTCAGTTTCCCGATGGTTGTTCCGAAAAGTGACAAATGGTGCAGTTAGAGCTCTGGCTTCCAAGGCACAGCAGAGGTGCTGAGATGACTGTAGGGTGCACTGAGGCTGATGGAGGCCTTAATATGTCCACGACCTCCATGACGGGCAGAAAGAGATCACCGCAGTCCTGTCAACATGGCTACCTTGGAGTCTCCCGGAAGTCACTGCTCCAACCCTTCCGCCTCGCCACGGCCTACACGCCTGTCTGCAAACAGGCAGGACTCCACGGGTCAGAGGGAGGCCCAGAGCCAGGGCAGCTCAGGCTGGACGAGCCCCTCTTTGATCTGCCCCTGTGAATGTTGCTTCTGACGTACTCTTCTCCTCTGGCATTTTGTTCTCCTGTAAAGCACTGAGCATATGGATGTGCAGGGTGGAAGGATTTAAGGTGGGCGCAGGCTCAGAGCTTGATTTCTGCTAACTGAGAAGAGAGAGAGCCAGAGTCTAACTTCTATAGTTTGATTAACCAAACTTATAAGAAACTATTTACAGCTAGCTCATATGACTTACTATATGAAAGTATAAATCAGCTTTATGCAGAAAAAAATGCTAGATAGAACAATGTGTTTGGTGGGTAATCCCTGGGTTGGAACCCAAAGACGCACAACAGATACCTGTATGTACAGTGTCTATTGAAGGATACGGAAGAAACTGGTCAGGATAGTGTCTCTGGAGAAGGGAGGCCAGAGGCTTAGAGACATTAATTGGTGGAAGGAAAACATTTTTTTTCCATGACATCACTTTTATATGTTTTAATTTTGTATTAGCTTTCTCAATCCTGGGACAAAATACCAGATCAGGTTAACTTTAACTCACAGTTTCAGTGGGATCACCCTGTAGTTGGTTAGTTCCAAGGATATAAATGGCATGGCAGAGGATGGCTGTTCAGCACATGATGCCAGGAAGCAGAGAAAGAAGGAGACGACAACCAGAATACACCCTTTCAAGCCATGCCTGGGCACCTGCCCCCACCTCCAAATGTGAGATTTTTAGGAGAACATTTTAGATCTAACTTATAAGAAAATTATAAGAAAATTTTATACTGATAACGCATATTCTCTTTCAAAAATAGAAGAGCCAAGAAAAGAAAAATGAAATAAAAGGACAGGAGAGCCTCAACGTAAGTACAAAGAGGCAGTTTTTACATGACACAGAAACATGGTAAACATTTTTTCAGTGAATTGTCTCACTGAGGTTTTTTGTGGCATCTGGAGAGTCTTCCCCGTCTTCACAGTCCCCAGGCTATTTTAGATTTTTCGTTGTCTCTGCTTGTTATGTATTGAACTGTGTCTCCCTATGAGGGTGAGGAGATATTTTAGAGTCTGAATCCTCAGTACCTCAGATTGCCTTATTTGGAAACAGGGTCCTTGAAGAGGTGATACAGTTAAAATCAGGTAATTGGGACAGATTCCACCCAGTGTGATTTATAAATATGGACCCACGAGGAACACAAGAGAATAGCCATCTGTAAGCCAAGGACCCCCGAAGCTGCCAAAGCAAAGAGAGAACAAAAACCCTGGAATAAACACCCCTGTAGCACTTCCAGAGGGACCACTGATTTGCTACAGCTTGAGTTTGGACTTTTGGCCTCTGGAACTGAGAGACTATAAACTTCTACTGTTTTAAGCCACGTAGTTTGTAGAAACTTTTACAACAGTCTTAGAAAATTAATACACTGCTCTATCCTATTCTTTGCCTCTCCCCCGTTTTCCAGATCATTCCTTTCTCAGGCCCATTCCCTTCTTCCAAGAGCACTGTCTCCATTCTCATACAATCTAAATCAAATTAGTCTTTCCTGTCTCTGGGGAATTCCATAGTTTTTCCCAGTCATCACAATGAAAGCTAAAGCTGGGAGTTTACCAGGAAACAAATGAATCTTCCCCCTATAAAGACAGTGATGACATAGACAGGCTAGGGATATTTCCATTACTTTACTTTGTACTGCTTACATGTATCTAATCATCCTTTTAACAGTTGCAAGGCATTTCACTGCATAGCTATGCTGTGATTTATTTCATCATTTCCTGTGTTGTTGAATATCCTGGTGTTACCTACTTTCTGCCATTTGATAAATTCCTTAGCGGTGGACTTTTTTGACTCAAAGAGAAAACATGCCTTCTTATTTGATACTATTATCAAAGACTTCACTAGGTCCCATGAATAATTCTGGATCTTTTAATTTCTTCACCAGAAGAAGTGTTCACGACTCATAGTTATGCTCTATTGTTTATGGTACAGAACATATGTCCACAAACTCTTTCTGTAAAGAGCCAGTGAGTACATAGGTTCAACTCTATGGGCTATTCGGTAGGTTTCTGCTGCCACTGTGCCGGTGCAGTGGAAAAGCAGCCCAGGGAATGTGTAGAGGAGTGAGCTCACCTGGGTTGCAAGGGAGACTTATAGGCAAGCACTGAAATTAAATTGGAAATAATTGTCACATCATGAAATATTTTTCTTTTGATTTTTTTTCAGTCTTTTCAAAACATCAAAGCCATAGTTCACAAGCCATATTGAAATAGGTGGCACTTGGGATTCCTGCCCACAGGCTGTAGTTTCACAATTCTGATGTAAAATGCTGGGCTTTGATAATGCATATTATAGTACATGAGGCGGTTCCTCCTTGAGGAGAAACTGAACTTTCCAGCAGGATTCTGTTGGATTGCACGAAGACTATGTTGGGCACCTAGACCATCAGAGAGTCAGTGTGTCAATGAATGTCTCTGCACATTAAGTGCTGTTAATGTTAATTCAAATCACTGTTGCACGTACTGCCTAAAGGGCTTAAAGAACTCCATTTTTTTGGAGTTCTCTTAAAGCTGTCCCTGGATTAAGCCAAAGCTTCAGCGCTGTTTTCAAAGCCAAATACTGATTGCTCCTCCTCCTTTCACCCGCCTCCACATTTCCATGCTTCCCACCCACAGAATGGGGGTGGGTCAGTACGTTTTTTGCAGGTCTGGGTAACACTGCTGCAAGCAACAGAGAAACTCTCGTGGATCCATCAACTGTTAGCAAATAAATTCTGCTGCTGACACTGTTAATTCCATCGTAAAGCACCCTCTGGATGAAGAGGATCCTTGTCTCTCTAAGAGAACCGATTCGACTTTGCTTGTTTTTAGCATCTTTTTGGTGGTGAACTTACCAAATCTCTTTTCTCTCTGACTAGCTTCTGTAGCCATATTTTGATTTGTTTTAATGTGTATTTTATGTAGCTTTATAAGCTGTGACTTCTTTCTCTTTTTCCTCTTACCTCTTAGCCTCTTGTGATACCTTGTAGTCCTTCTACTCCTCATATAATCGTTTTTGAGTTTTGCCATTCATACAAAATCCCGAATTTGTTTTTGCTCCTACTATCTTTTGTCTAAGGGCTCCGTCTGCAGGCCGTGTAGCCCAGGGACCTCAGACACAGATTTTCCCAAGGACTTCAGGTCCTTAGGCTGGACACTGTCTGCTCCGAGGTCAGAGCTGGGGAAGGTGTGCAGGCCAGCAAGCCTGCCGTGGGGTACATCCTTAGGGTTGTCTGGAATGACAGCAAAGAGCCTGGCTGCTTGATGAATCCAACGAACAGAAAAAACTGTCAAAACATACAGAACACTCATTGCAGGATCGTGGAAACATTGCCTATTTGTTTGGAGCACGTTTAATTATTTTTAAACATATGCAGCCTGTAGTTCAGTGAACATGTCAGGGATAATAGAGGAAGAAAGCAAATGAGGGAGGCGGCACTGGTGCTGGAGCGACTCCTCTTCACAGCTGGCTGGGGGGAAGCCGTCTCTTCCCTCCAAAGTGTGGCTCCCTGTCTGTCACCTAATGAAACACAGTAGGGGATTAATGTCATTAGCTCCGGGCCGGCATGCTGTGTAGTAAACAGATACACACCCTCGCTCATTTGGGGGAGTGAGTCTCGGCTCCTGCCTCCCAGCCGCCAAAGGTCACTCCCCAGCCTTCCATTAGTTAAATGGGATGAAATTGGGTTGCCGGAATCTTGTGGTCTGTTTCAGTGAGAGCAGTTGCGGGAGTTCTGGCACCTCATTCTCTCCTCCCTCCTTTGCTAATCCTAACTGGAGCTGAGATCTTCTTTGAGGGTAACCTTAGCTCAACAGAGAAAACTAAAGCGCTATAAGCAACGCATTATGCAAAACAAAACAAAACAAAACAATTTGTCTTGATAACCACGTGGATTAAGCAGCATGGGAAGAACTGAGGACTCTTCTTGGACATCATGACCCTCTCTTCTCATTGTGGAACCAGGAGCAGGGAACGCATATTAATCTGTCCAATGCCTAAGGCTGAGAAAGGAACGTGTCCACTTTCCCTGAATGCACAAAAACATGGACAGCAAACAGCTACAAGGAAATACAGTATTTTGTATTTTTTAAAAAGAAACATTTTAAATTTCAACTAGTGTTGAACATGACAGGAAGTGTGTTGCAGATAAGCAGAGGAATGTCAAGAAGACTGAACTTGCGGAGAAGGGTGGTGACACGGAGGCCATCACGGCAACAATCAGTGAATGGGAGGATGTGTAGCAGCCTCCAGGGAAACCAGACAGAACCTGGGACGCTACGGAGGAAATAACAGCCAAGGAAAAGCAGCGTGAGGGAAACATGATGAGCAAAATTCAAACTTGACTCAATTCTACCCAATAGTAGATAAAGACAACAAAAAATACTGCCTTGTAAGAGTTCACCGTAACTCTTATCAAGACAGAACACTATATTTTATGCTAAGAGCTTTGAACTGTACTATGATAATTGCAGATAGTGTACTATTTTGTAGCAGTAAATATTATTGTCAGAGAAATATTTTGCAAAAAGAAAAAAAAAAATGGAGAATCGTTTGTAGTTCTCAAGTTACGCGCTCAGTACACGCAGGACTGCTTCAGCGGCCCTGGGCCTCCTCTTTCTTGAAGAGCATCACAGCCGGGACACTCCAGTCTTCTGCTACTAGTAGACCAATAAGGGACTAGAAAAGAGAGTAGCAAGAGGAGTGCCCCAGCCCCAGACAACAACTCAAGAGAAAAAAAGGCCACGTTTAAATGTTTTACCTTTTGAAGATTAACCAAATTTTCTCTGTCTCACCTGCTTCGGGGCAGGAAGGCCATTTAAGAAACCAGTGCCGGTGTTCAGGGTTTTCTTCCGCTCCTCTGGTCGAGCTTCTCCGAGGTCTCACCCACACTCAAGAGAGGAGGCTGCTTTGGTGAACAGATGCGGGGCTGGGCGGGGTGGGGGAGTCCTGGCCGGCCCTCTCTGTTCCAGGCACACGGGGACCCCAACAGGGAGGACCACCGCTGTCCTGTCAACATGGCGACCTTCGAGTCCTCCGGAAGTCACTGCGCCTGCATTTCCGCCTCGCCACGGCCTACACGCCTGTCTGCAGAGAGGACCCCACGAGGGAGGCCCAGAGCTGGGGCGGGCCGGGCCGCACGAGCCCCTCTCTGATCTGCCCTTGGGAGTGCTGCTTCTGGCGCACTCTTCTCTTTCCCTGGCGTTTTTTGTCTCTTCCTGTAAAGCACTGAGCGTATGGATGTCCAGAGCGGTAGGATTTAAGGTGGGCGCAGGCTCAGAGCTTGACTTCTGCCAAGTGAGAAGAGAGAGAGCCGGAGTATCTTCTCTAAGTTTAACCAAACCTGTAAGAAAATATTTACAGCTCATATGACTTTATATACAGAAGTAAAAATTGGCATTATGAAATGGACACTAGTGAAATTAGAAATTGCTTTTTCAGAAAAGAAGGAATAAAATTCCACACAAAATTACAAGGGAAAACTTGACTTTGATTCATCATAACTGATTTGCTACTGAGAGTCCCTGTTTCTAGTAAAGTGGATTCTAGGAGGTTCTCTCTTGCTTGGCCAAAGCTAGCTATTCTCATGTATGATAAAATAAACTCTTCCAGCTGCAGTATGCTGGGGCTGTATTTTTATCTCTGGTGTCTGGTGACTACATAAACTATAAGAACAAGGCTAGAGTGATTTATGTGTCTCATTAGAAACTTAAGATTTTTTAAGGGTTTGTCAACATGTACAGTATGGGACATATTAGATATACCATTTGGATAATACAAAACACGCATGGCAACCTTGAGTAGTTACAAATTTGATCCAGAGAACAAACAGAGTTTATTTTTTCCATCCCTTCCTTGCCTGACCAGTGGTCTGCTGGCCCGGTTTGCTCTGAGCCCACGGACAGGCTCAGGTACCTTTTCCCCTAGACTTCAGGTGGGAGGCTGCGTCAGTCTGAATCACCCCTACATTTTGTCACAGGTTCCTCCAGAGATTCCAGTTCCAGCCTAAAACTCTAATCATTTTAATAAGCCTTCCCTACTCCAGCCCCATGACTGTGATATAAAGATCACCTTTTCAAAACACTGGTTAGATTTTACAGTCATAGCTCTCTCCACGTGGTATTTGGAGGAGCCATTTGAAGCATAGCACAAAGCACACAACACACAACACACAGCACACAGCACACAACAAAAGGTTGAGCTCCATTTACTGTACATGTAGTATCCTGTTAGGGCAACTCCTGCTATCTCAGAGATGCTATTCCTGTACATTGCAGATGGATCGTCTGCTCTGCTCCCTCAAGCACTTGTGTAGCTAGCACCACGTGGCCATCATGTTGCAGGAAATGTGGAGAGCTCTTCCACGGAACCCCTCAGAGTGGGGCCCAGTCATATGGCAAAATGTGTTGGGTGCATGTGGCCAGATGTGTATGATTATCATTCTGTAAGCAATTCATAAACATGGAGCCTTGAGCGAGAAAGGCCATACAAGACGTGTGTGTGTGTGTGTGTGTGTGTGTGTGTGTAGAGAGACAGAGAGAGACAGAGAGAGACAGAGAGGGAGGGCAAGATGGACCAATAGATGGAGACCCAGAGTAAACACATGTTCCATGATTATACAGTTCAGCACTTAATGGGTTGGACTCATACCAAAGGCAAAACATTAAAAAATTTGCCACCTCTAGGACTACATAAGGTGACAGAATCTCCTCCATGAAACGTATATTTCACTCTCACTGCCCAGCTGGCCCATTGTTCCAATCCAGTAAATCACAGATCCACAAACACATTTAGGGAAAAGAAGCTGATGAGTAGCATCAAGCTGTGAGGAGAAGGCTCGGGCTAAGTCTTTGAATTTGTGCACAATGGAATAAATACCTTTTATCCATTCACCTCACTAAGCAGCAACACTAGGAAAAGCATTTTCCAATTAGTCAGCAGGTTTCAGCATCATTACCTTTGAGATCAGATTTGCTACCATTCAAAAATGCATCAGAGACAGTGTAGGGAGGGTTAAGCATCGTTCCTGGCATGTGGGGTCTGGGAGGAGATGAAATTAGATTAGCTGCAGGAAAGTGGGCCGGTTTACATTACCAGAGGGGCCCTACCTGGCTCCAGCCTTGACAGTGAACAACACTCTCAGCATATGGCATTACAATGGATTAGTGATCAAGTACGATTAATCCTAATAGATCGTCTTTTGAACCTCAGTGGCTTGTTAGGTGTGAAAAAAATTGTCTGTCCCCAAAGTGTCAGGTGAAACTCTCATTTGAGGTAAGACTACCATGTGGAGATGGGTCTCCATCTGTGGCTTCCTTTTGCGAAACTCCACCAGAAGGTGTTTTAATGAGGCTTTTATAGCAGGCACCACCTGCCACTAATCTTCCCCTCTAAAAAGGTGTAATTGAGGGTTGGTTTTACAGTATGGCTCATATCCTAACCTTGGGAATTCATCAAGAAATGCAAATCTGGGTGGGATGGTGTAATCATGAAATGCCATTTTGGTTTTTGGTTTAGACTGAAGTGGTTATAGAAATTTGTGGTTGGCTAATTACAACCAGCTATATAGTAGCTTCCCCTTTCAGTTAGATTAATATGTGTGTCATCTCAGAATTAAATAACCAAGTTGATGGTGACCATATGTCTTCATTCAATTCTTTGCACATGTAAAGAGTTGCAAGGCTGCTCGTGGTTCACACAATTTAAAGGTTTCATTTACACCATTAAGGTTTATCTGTTTCAGATTTACTACATATTTGCTCTTAGTTTGTGATACAGTCCTACAATGCGTTATTTCAATGAGGCATGAACAAATTACAAAATCACCAAGACATTCTGTATTGATGATACTAAGGGCGGAGAGTTACTTTCCTTTATCTCTTAATTTAGACACAGATCTGTCACCCTGGTATCCTAGCATATTGGTTATTGATTACCCTGTACTTTGTTTAAGCTATAAGGTGCTGAAGAAAATAGAAAACAACAGAACAATCTGGGTTTTTTTAATTCAATATTTGTGAGTATAATCCTTACTACATACCAGCCACGCTGCCACAAATTAGAAAATAATAATAGCAATTTCCATAACAATAATGGCCTTGCACAGACTGCCTTCCAGTAGTGTGATAGCATTTTGCTTTTCATTCCTGTGTGCCTTAGAATAGTTTTGAAAGTCATTTTACTTTGCTTGTACCACTTCAGAATATTGTATCAAGAAGCAATTACACATACCTACCATACATGGATAGAGTTACATATAAATCAAATGAACCCAGTGGTATATGTACTTAGATAAATTTAAGTGTTATGTGTGCTCCTTGACTTGCCTTTCAATCATACTTTTATAATGTAATAGACACCAAGTAGACCTGCATCTGAGCTTGGCTTGCAGTTTAAGTTCAGAATGGCACTTATAAATATAAACATGACTCACAGGAAGGAGTCACACAGTGTTGTGTCGAAGGCTAACTCCGATCTGCGGTTTTATGTTTGAGCTTTTATTACTTTTATTTGTTGGCCTGCACAGGGTTTGTGTTTTTTAATATAAATTCCGATCCATATGGACACGATATGCTCTTTCCCATTCAGCAAAGGCCCCACTTATTCTCTCATCTCATGCACATTGACCAAATTCAATCCCAGATCCAAAATAATGAGGCTGATTTTCACACAAGCCTGTGAATTTACTTGTAGAATCAATTCCTAAATCTGTCTCTGTGCGTGCTTGGAAGCCCTCGGGGACAGATGAGAGAGGGAGATGGCAGGCACCCACCCAATTAGCAGGATCACAGAAGCCAAATCTGCCACTCCTCGAGCTAAATATTTTATAACCACGTTGCTCTCACACCTCTAATGTCCTTGGTGCATAAGCAGGAGCTGGAGACTGGAGAGACAGCAGAGGTGAAGGGAGAAAAGAATACATGATTCAACCTATTTTCCACTTGGGAAGATTTTTATGATCTGGGTTGGCAAATGTGTAACTTCTACTTTCCCAGTGCTTTTCTCTAGGAAACTCTGTTCCTCTGGACATGAGTCATTAGGTTGAATCTGGCCAAAGAAAAAGAGTACACAAACTTTGCTCTCCCAGAACAGTAACCGAAGAATGAGGTTAATTATTTTTTTTTCATTAGCGTAAGATAAATGAGGATTTGTTGATCTAATGTAGAGGAAATAAGTCACCTAAAGGCAGAATAGCCCCTGACCTGGGGTCCGTCTCCTGTCATTGATTCTTTGTGTGTAATGTATTGTATCAGATATAGAGCTAACTTCTTCCTGCCTTGGCTTCTGCATCTGTTTTACTCATTCTTCTAACCCTGAAATCAGACTCATGCTGAGGAATTATCACAAAGAATGTATGTACATATATATGGTGCTTCCCACGGTGCTTCCTTTAAGGTCCCTTTTTTATCTCAAGATGTCTGACTCTCACACCGCCCTCGTCCATTCCATGACCCTCACGTGACACTTCCTCTCCTCCAACAACCCATGTTTCATACCTGTCCCGTCCTCTCCCTCCAGTCCATTTTCCCTGGGCAATGATATTCTAGTTAACAGGTACTTACCTCATTAAGCTCTTTGTTATGAAATAGTTTTCTGTTCCCTCTGCTTTCTCTAAGTATAAAGTCTTAATCTAAATGAACTTGCTTTTTCATAAAATCTAACAAAAGCATTGTGGGTGGAGAGTAAACTGGAGAGGACAAGAAGAGAATGTACCATGTCTCCAGCCCCACCATGCTCCGCCACGCCTTAGGGCAGGGTGAGAGTAGAACATGTGCTTCCCGGTGGACATGTTTACATGGTGTGGGCGAATGAGTCACAAAAATGAGTTTAATTGTAAAACGTGCTGTGTTAAATATGTCTGCGATAATGAGAATTACCCAGGTGATGTGCTTCTTTTTACTCTCAAGATTTGGAGGGCTTGTGAATGGAGGTATTTTGGCCAGGGAAGGTCCCAGCTTGCTGGATACAGTGAGGGTGGCAGTCACTCGTTGGCTGGTGTATAAACCAAGGAAATCTCTCTACACTTGTTTCTTCTTGTACACTGGGCGGTATTTGTGTCAGACCCGCATACTTCTGTATCCGCAGTTCCTTGCCACGTGTCTCCATAAATCACACCGACTGCCTTCGTTGACATCCAGCTCCCCCTCTTCCGCGACCTCTCGGAGCCTTGTGCTGTGCCATTCTTCCCCTGGAGAACCCACCTGTAAATTAATTTTTCCCTCTCAGACTTTCTACCTAAATCCCCAAAATGAGGTTGGCTCACCTTGACGTTTTATTGTTATCTGGCATTTTACCTTCCACCTTCCTCAGTATGTCACATATGTTTATAACTGAAGCCAGCAGAGGTTTAAGAGAAAAGAAGAAGAGAGCAAAAGAGAAGAGAGAGGGGAAGAGAGGTTCAGACAGGAGGTTTTCCTTGTTTCTGTTTGAAATAAATCATTTTGACAAAAATCCATCTTTTGGAATCAGACAAAAATGTAGGAATCCAATACTTTGGAGAATTCTGGATAACCATGAGACCTAGTCACCAAATAAGTCTGGAGAATCTCCCGGAAAGCACACTGGTAGTCTCTGATACAAGCTCACTTACAAAAGTGTATGGGAAATTCCTGAACCAGCACTAGGGATTTTTTTTTTTTTTTTGAGACAGGGTCTTGCTTTGTAGTTCAGGCTGCCCCTGAGCTCACTATGTAACCCAGGCAAGCCTCGAACTCAGCAATTCTCCTGCCTCTGCCTCCCGAGTGCTGGGATGACAGGCGTGAGCCACCACGCCTGGCACTGTGGTATGTGGTACTGATGGCTGGTGAGCATGAGTCACCACGCCCAGCATTGTATGTGGTTGCCGGGATCGAACTCAGGGCCTTGCGCTTGTGAGGCAGGTGCCTGAACCACTGAGCTAAATCTCCAGACCAGCACTAGGGATTTTGAAGCAGCAGACCTGGGTTGAATTCCAGGAATTTCAATTCGTGAAAACTACTGAGGGTTTCTGATACCACTGAAGGAAAAGAATATTTCAAAGTTGTGGCATATTTCATCAAAATCTTCATTAGTCTCTTTGGCCCATGGAGAATCCTGACTGAGGATTTTCAGTGATGATTGTGCCTACAGTAAAAGAATCTTGCATAGAGAAACAATAAATTTTATTGCAATTTTTTTTAATTTAAAGAAGAGCTATCTTGGACTAGTTATGGCCCATAAATAAAGCACACTTAAGCATTAAACTAAAAAGGGAAAGATTCAGGCTCTCAAGCAATTACTGTCCAGTCACCAAGAGAACAGCAGTGATTACAGGCAGCCCAGGCCAGAAATGCAGTGTGGGTGTTAAGACGCCATTTACAAAACCAGTGTGGGAAGGGATGGAATTTCCAGGCCGAGAGCCATTTGTGTACACAGTTCCTCAGTTCGCATTCTAGAGAAAACCAAAGTTTGTTTGCTACAGGTGCAAATCTCACACTGGAGCAAAAGTGGGAAGCTCCATGGTCACCCGGCAGACCATCACCGCCTGCCCGACACCTCCCTCTTCTTTTACTCCAGCCACTGGCTTGAACAGCATCTGCTTCTGATAAACCCCAGCCATTCAGAGCGTTGCTGCTTTGTGCCAGCTTATAGCACTGTAAAGTCTGAAATTATCAAACAATGGTTAAGAATTCTCATACATTCGTGAGGAAATAAACTTGTGACAAAAGCCAGTTTTTGTTTCCAGAGTACCCTTTTGGGTGAAAGTGGCATTCGTCATGATGGGATGGTCTCGTGCATGAAGAAATTCAAACTTGCTTAAGGCAGAAGTGTGCAAACACCAAGGGCAATGGTAGCACCCCAGCCTTTGCACAATAAAACACCTGGATTCAGTCATTTTTGCCTGAGCTAAACAGTGCACTAAACTTTTCTCCCGTCGTTTCTTTCCATCATGTAAAAATGTTGCAGATAGATATAATTATTTATATATTATATCTTTTTAGCTTTAGAATCTACACATGAATTTAATCAGAACCTTATCCTTTTATTCCTAGAGCTCCTAGACTGGATGCAATACTAACTCTTAGCAACCCAATCTCATACGTGAGAAAGAAGTTTTCCTTCTTTGCTTTCAGCCATGGACTTTCAGTTTTGACAGTGTCTGGCTTCATCCCTGAATGATCTTGAACTGGCGTGCATTAAAAGGTTCTCCTCAAGTGAGAAGTGCCATGGAAATAGGCACCTTTCATCTTTGCAGGCAAAGGAGCCCTGCGCCACACGGTGGGGTGGCAGCTCCTTTGATCAGTACTTCTTTGCTCAAGCCCAGAAACTGAGCCACCCTACCAGGCTGAGAAATACAATAGGCAGCCAGCATCCCGACGGAACCGAGGCTGGGCAGGGATGGGGAATTCCCATCAGAGCATCCTAATCCACTAGCTTGAGTTGTCACCATGAGTCCCACGAAGCCCATTAAAATGACTTCAGGTCACCTCCACTGAGCCTGCCCATTCACTCCAAAACAATTACCCTAATCCCCTTAGCAGACCCGATCCCTTAACACTTACGAGGTGCCCTCCTATGCAGGGTGCTGACATTTTCCAACAACACCGGCCTCTTTGAAATGCCAATCAAAAGTCCTTCTTGTAAAAATACATGGCCCTCTCTGCAAGTATAAACAGACTTCCATACCTCATCGCTACCACCGTCATTAAAAATCACTTACAGGACACCCACCTGTGCACGTGGCTGGGCCGCTGGGCCCGGGTCGCATGAGTGCCCGAAGCGCTGAGCTCGGGGACGAGGGCTGCAAACTGGCCGCTGCAAGGTTCTTCTGCTGCTTGTTTAGCGCAGACCACGCCCGGAGCCACAGGTCTGCAGAAGAACACGGCTGGTGCCCGGGTAAGGCCTCAGGAGGGGCAGTCAGCTGCTCGGCACTGCGGCTCTCCAGACCCCGGTGTGTGACACAGCTCTCCGCTGAAGTTTCACCAGAGCGCGGCTTCCCGAAACTTGTGTTCGTACTCAAGTTCCCAAAACTCGATTCCACGCAGGCTGATGAAGGACACAAAGGACAATTCCCAGGCTTTGTCCTTACCCGACATATCGTCACCCTTTGGCCGTCACAAAGGCAGGAAGAGCGGCCATAGTCCACGACGGTCCAACACTGCACAGCTGGTCAGCAAATCCCCTCCCATACCACACGCCGCCCAGCTGGTAACTCCAGCGAGGCCTGTGAACATTCAGTCTCCTGTGTGAAATGGGAACAATTCAACAAGTCAAAGGTTGTCCTGAAGAGAGAGTGAAACAATATACTTCTAAGCCCATACTACCTAGGACGAAGTGGTGTCGAGAAATAAAGAAATAAATCTGACAGTAGGTCTGAGGTCCAGGAGAGTTTTCAAACTGGGAAGACCTGACAGACATGTTACGGAACAGGAGAGAAGACCCTAAAGAGAGAGTCACTCTAGGCGGAAGAAACAACATGAGGAAGGACAAAACATCCAGCAGGAGTGAGATAGGGTGACAGGGTGGACAAAGGCCTAGAATGAAAAGCCCTCGGAGTAGAGGAGCCTCACTGAAATCCTAAGAATAGAGGATGAAACAGGAGAAAGAAAGCCTGCATGTGTGTGTGTGTGTGTGTGTGTGCGTGCGTGTGTGCCTGCGTGTGTGCGTGTGCGTGTGTGTGTGTGTGTGTGTGTGTGTTGGTTGGACCAACACCCACCCTTTTCCTTGGCCATGTCTGTAAGTAGGTATTGTTGTCTGACTTGTGCCTGATGCTACGCTGGGCACACCTGGCCAACTGGAAACAGAATGACCATGATGATGTACCCAGGAATCTGGCTGCTGTTCAGCACCTATAAGCTGTGCTCTCCCCATGGGCCCAAGGGAGACATACATACATAATTTAAAAACATATTACAGTGCAAGTAGACAGTGAGATGCTTCATATTCAGCTCAAATCCAGAGGAGTTTTATGCCTTAACTTTCTCCATGGAAACTTTTTTTTCCAGTACAAGTTTAATTTTTGGCCTCTACTTAAGTCATGTACAATACAACAAGTAAATCATCTTCAATAGGAAACATGAAAAAGAATCAGTTTGTGATCTTCTTTCTTGGTTTGCAGATGTTTGTCTAAAGCAGTTGTATCCAGTGTCTGCACTCTTGATGTGAGTCTTGGTGCCCTGTGCTGTGCATCCCCACCCGAGGGTGCGAGAGGCCTGTGGGTGTCTTAAGTAAGCACCGTCCTGTTCTGAAACGCTCACGTCCATTTCCCACTGGTCTGCAGTGATAAGAAGTATTCACGCCACGCATTCAGGCTAAGTTTTTTTGCCGGATGTCATGGTATGTGCAGTTTCTAGCAGACAACAAAGAGAAGAGAAGGAAGTGAGGATCAGTGTTAGCTGGAAATAGCCCCGGCTCCCAGACCTCGAGGAGGCATTCGCATAGCTCATCCACTTCTGATGACCCAGCTCTCGCCTGCCCTAGCAGGCCGCCTCTACGACTTCAGCTTCTCCAGCTATCGGCGGGCAGAACAGTAGCGCCCGCTACCGTGTAGCTGTGGGCTCAGTGTCTTGGTATCCGGAACCAGTCTCCCTATTTTCAGCTCCCAAACACACCGACCTTTTTACTTTTTTTTTTTTTTTTTTTTTTTTTTTTTTGAGACAGGGTCTCGCTTTGTAGTTCAGCCTGGCTCTGGGCTCACTATGTAGCCCAGGCAAGCTTAGAACTCAGCAGTCCTCCTGTCTCTGCCTCCCGAGTGCTGGGATTACAGGCGTGAGCCACCACGCCCGCCCCGACCTTTTTTCTTTTGACCATAGGTCTTCCACAGTCTATAGACGGGGCATGGGGCCTCCTCCCCACTGCATGATGGCCTCTTCACGTGTTCATTAGCCTGAGATTTTTACTCACTAGAATGTAAGCTCCAAACAGATACTTGTCACCTATTAAGATTGGTCTGCTCATAGGAGATACTCAATAAATATTTGTTTAATGTGCAACAGGTAATAAATTGTAGATAGGCAGATAAACATGAGTGTATGTAAGTGTTCATACACGGATAGTTGATTCAAGATGAGAATACATGATATCACAATCCTCAGTCAGCTATATCTATATGTAAATAGTTCTTCTGAAGAGAAGCCCCTTGTCCAAGGCCTCAGCTGGGGAGCAGGAGCCACAGGCACAGTGCCCACGGCCCACACCGCCGCGCTTCTCCCCTTCCAGTGCCAACCCCTGAACCTTCCCTTCCGCCCCAGAGATAGCTGCTGCTCTTCCTCGGCGTGGCCCGTTAGCAGCTCCAGGACTGAACAGCTGACCTCGCCGTGCTCTCTGCTGTTTCCAGACTCCTTCCCAGCCCGTGACCGCCATTCGAGCTCCATGCCGAGGTCCCCGCACTCGGCGCCCTGTTCTGACCGTGCCATGCAGCCGTCGGCTAGTCTCCAGCCACTGGTTCCTCGGCATCCTGGGCCCTTGGATCAGGTCATTACGGAAACGTCAGGCAGCCTGAGCCCTAGTCCTCACAGAGACCACGCTTCGCAGCGAGGGGTCTGGGCATGCGTGCCACCCCGGACAGACTGCACGCCGCGCCCGGACCTCCAGACTGTGACCCGGCCTCCTGAGGCCTCGGTGGCGCTGGCCCCCAGCCCTGCTGACCGGGCGGCCAGGTTCTCCAGGGAGCTTCACAGGCGGAGTTCGTCCTCTGGTCGCTCCTCGGCAGCCTCATTTGGAAGCAGCTGAGACACTTTTTACGCAGTGGTTTTCTTTGCTCCTGCGTATGCTTCACCCTTCCTTTGACACTCAGGACTGACGTGTCAGAGATCGGCCAGGTCCCGGAGCCCGTGCTTAAGGAGATGGGCGCCACAGGAGAACCCTCAGCTGCAAATGCTCACCAGCGTTTTAGACCCGGGGGTCTGGCACAGGCGGGGCAGGCCTCGGCTGCTTCCTCTCCAGATGTGCGGAACAGGCTTCATCTCCCTATATAATATTCAACTGTCCTTTAGTAACTCACACAAAAGGGAGCTTTGTGGGGACGAGAGCATGTTTGTGAGCCGTTTCCTTGAGGGAAAGACTCCGCATCACTTTTATGGCTGACTTAACTTTATCCTTCAGGAACAGGAATTCAGCCAGCAACTCTATGAAGCAACGCAAATGACATTCAAGAGGTCTGTAATGTGCCGCTCATTAGGACGACTCGCTCGGCTCCCACTGCGGGCGTCCTCTCGCTCCACCGCGAGAGCTAAGGGGACGCGAAGGAGCCAGGCCACTGGAATAGCTGCCGTAGAAGGCACTGTGGTCAAGGGGCCAGTGCCAAGCCAGAGGCATGCATCACCAGATGCAGATGTTCGCCTTGGCAGCATGACACGGCGTGTGGGTCTTTCAGAGGCAGTGAAACAAATGGGACGACAAGAGCTTTCATCTCGCAGAACTTGTGCCCACCATTTTCACCGAGAGACTGCCTTCTCCTCCTCCAGAAGATGAGCTGTAGCTCGTCACTGTGGACTCATGCACGGAGGACACTTCCTCTTCTTCACTGTGGTGCCGTAAGACTCGTAGGTGGAGCAAAGACACAGGTGCCTGGCGTCCAGGGCCTCTGCTGCCCCCTCTGGAGCGCAGACCCTGGGGAAATCCCCCCACGGCAGGCCGGGAGAAGGGCACGTTCCTGGGGATTATGATCTAAGTTTCCCGTTCACAGAGTCCCAAGATGAGTTCTTCTAAAGTTTGTGTTTTCTACCACCTACCTTTCCCTACGAAATACAACTGCCACCCACAAAGCTCAGTGCTATGAGCTGAACTCTGTCCCACAAAATGCACTTGCTGAATTCCTAATCCATCCCGAGTGCCTCAGAGTGAGTTTCAGTTGGAACAGGGTTATTCTTTGTGCAGTTATCCAAGTTCAAGAAGAGATCAAGGTGCAGTAGAGCGAGTTTCTAAGCCAGTGTGACTGGTATCCTTACACAAAGGGGGAATTTAGGCCACAGACGCACACAGAAAGAATGCCATGTAAGACAAAGTCCGTGCTGAGGGTGATGTGTTGGAAGCCAGGGCATCAAAAGTCAGCAGCAAAACTAACAAGAGCTACGGAAGTGACCTGGGACTGGAGGGACCGGCGCTGCCAACGTCTCCTTCCCAGATGGCCAACTTCTGGGTCCGGCTCTGTGGTTTAAGCCATTCAGCCTGCTGTGCCTCTCAGGGAAGCCCTAGAAACTAATTAATAAAGCAACCATTTTTATTTTTGCATGTGCATCTTCCTCTAAACAGTCTCACATTAATCCTCTTTACTAATTTTCTAAGTAAGTTTAGAATATAGAGACCTACCCAAAAGCTAAACATGAATGTAAAAAATAAATTTTAAAATTATATTTTATAATTAATATTTATATTGTATAATTTTATATAAAATTATACTTTATTTATTTTATTTTTTTGTTTTGCTTTTTGAGACAGGGTCTTGCGTTGTAGTTCAGGCTGGCCCTGAGCTCACTATGTAGCCTAGGCAAGCCTCGAACTCAGCAATCCTCCTGTCTCTGCCTCCCAAGTGCTGGGATTACAGGCGTGAGCCACCACATCCAGCATTGTGGTATGCGGTGTTGATTGTTGGTGGGCGTGTCTCCGCGCCCAGCATTATATGTGGTTACCGGGGATTGAACTCAGGTCCTTGCGCTTGCGAGGCAGGCGCCAGAACCACTGAGCTAACCCTCCGGCCCCAATTATACTTTATTTTTAAGTCAACATACTTTCTGTAAGATAAGTGGTGAGCACCGCATTCTTCATACATTCTTTCATGTCTTTTGTGAGAAAGGAGGAAATCAAGACGTTAAGGAGCAGAAACTCTGAGAATGAGGCTCTGGGGTGCGTATTTGTGTGCACACCGTGGCTTGTGCTTAGAAACAACAGAAGAATAAAATGACGGCTCTTGGTTGCCAATATATCAACTGCAATATTAGAAATGCCTCTTGTGTCGCTAGTTTCCTATTGCTTTTCTCAGGAAAAGTACCAACAGAAATTCAGAGAGCTCTTTGTAGGGAGGGTGAAACTTGCATCAAGTTAATACATCCGAACGGTCCAAGCAGTGGATGCAGTGGACGCTGTGCTTGTCACCTGTCTCCTCACCTGCCAGGAGGACCGGCTGAAGAGGGGCCCCGCTGTGTCCTTCCCTCGCACTGCCTCAGTGGCGCACAGCTGCGCCACCTCAGGACACCTCCCCTGGCAGACGGCCCCAACCCGAAGAGTCCACCTGCGCCAGACGCCAGTCAGGAGGCCGGTGTAACATCTCCCTTGCTGTGGTCTCTGTTGGAGTCATTCATTCTCGGAGATTCAGGATTTCTAGATCTCTAGCAGTCAGAGCTGCAGAAGCAAAAAGCACCAATTATACAAATGGATCAGGGGAAACAATCAGGGCTAATTGTAACATTCTTTTTCTTGAGCACAACAGCAGTTAATGGTCATCGATATTCACGAACGCCCCTCCTCGCTACAGTATCTTTCCCAAAGAGGGAAACTCAGCTGCTCTTTGCAAATACCCTTTTGTCTGGTTCCCTGGGCCGGAAGCTTCTCGTAGTGCAGTCAGTGTTACGATCAGCGGACTTGCGGTCATGTGTGCGTGGTGGCCCCTCCTGTGCTACACAAAGCATTTTTTGTTCGAAGTTGTGATTGTGTTGGTGAATCAAATGGCACTCTGATTATGGTGATGATCGAGACTCTGGCAGCAAAACAGTTAGATCCATGCCGGAGTGCATCGATTCCAGGAAAGACAAAGTGATTTTCCTTTAAAGGGTTCAACGTAAGCAGCTTGTCTTGAGGTGGTTGGTTTATCTTTAGGGTGGGGCCGCAATGGGCTCTCGGAGTGAGTTTCTCTCACTGAAAGTTTGGGGGCTCCTCCGCAGTGGTGGCTAACGTGGCTTTGGTGATGTGTACGTAGCCTTTGCCCTCCCACCGTGCCCCACACTGGTCATGAGACAGGTGTGCAGACACCGGGAGCCTGACGACCTGCCCAATCCTGTTACAGGAGGCTGTTGTTGAACTTGTTCCACCGTATGTCTCGTGCGTTTGACAGAACCCAAACGATGACGAAGGATTCTGGTCCTGACGTCACTTTGTGTCCTGTCATCATCCTCCCAGGGGAACAGGAAGCCAGGGCTCAGGACGTAGCCTTCGGCTGCAGATGGCATATCTGTGCGCCAGAAACATATGAGTCCACACGGTGGTTCTTTTCCTGGAGCTCTTCCCTGAGGAGCAACTTTTTCTAGCAGTTACCTCGGTTACAGTGTACTCTGTTCTGTGTGATACCATGGGGTCTGCCAGCTCTTACTGTCCAAGCAGTGGGACCACTTGCACAGGGACCTGGAGCTGCCACAGAGCTCCCCTGCCAGGCTTCTACTCCAAGCAGATGGGCTCTTGTGTCATTTGCTAAATGAGTTGGGACAGTTGTCCTTACAGGCACACAGTTTCCACAAACCCACCGAAGCCTACCAACTGTTAGGGTTCTCTCTCTCAAGGGAGGTACAAGAGACAATACTGCATTTTCTAATTCAAGACATACCACACTGGTGTCTGAATCTTCACTGCCGTGACTGGCCCCCGGATCACTGCAGGGCATGTGTGGTGGACAGATTAATGGTCAGTGCAAGTGAGAGCACCCAGCTGAACCGAGTCAGCACGGTTCTGCGAGTGGAAGGCCCGCCTGAGCACCGTCGCTGAAAAGAGCTAATGGGAGCCTGGGAGGGGCAGACTGCATGCTGCTGATCTGCCTATATGATGGAGATATTCTTAATATTAATTTCTATAAAGAAAAGCTGAAAGTATTTGTAACATTTAGTTGTTACTTACTTTATAAAATAAAGAAAGTTCTTAACTTTACTGCTGCTGTTGACCCTATTTCATCTTCTTGGTAGATACGACCTTGAACAGTAAAATATAAATCAAATACTTTAAAGTTTTATTTTAGGTATGCATTTATTTTAAATATTGATTAGCACATAATGTTAATTTGTGTAGTCCAAAAACATGAGCTGCTTATATGGTATAAATTATTGATACAAAAGAGAAGTTTGCCTTGACGTACTGCAGGATGTTTCTAGTTGAGTACAACTACCTGAAAGGACGGTGATTCATGCTAACATGTTTTGAAAACCCTAAGCTTTAAATATGATTTTTTAAATTGAATTCTTTATTGGTACATTTTATTTACAGCTCACAATCACACTCAGCACTGGGGAATTTGTACCAGTATATGACACGAGTTAATTCTCATTTGAGTTTGTACTTAGGTTTGTGAACTTTGTCTGATAATTTAAGCACCTCTCGTTAACATATGCCTATCTACTCAGAGTTCACTTGCTGACTCTGAATTGTGGGAGAGACGGAAATGTGCACAATTATCCTATAAGAACATGAGTCAATGTCAGTCATTCCTCTTTCTTGCACTTCTTCAACTTTAATTAAAGATGAACCGAATTAGAAATTTCCCAGAAGGTTTGGGCAAGGGGTGAGTGAGTATCGCTCAAGGCCCGTGTGTGCAGAAAGGCGCCCTTCCTGGCTCACAGCACTACGGACGGGTAGTGGAAATGTTGGGAAGCAGATCACAGCAGAAGGCCTCCTAGCCAGGGGGCAGGCGTGCGCTCGAAGTGGGCACTGGCTTCAGCCCCTTCCTCTTTCTCTCATTTTGTGTCTTGCCAGAAGGCAAATGGTTTCTCTCTGCCACATGCTACGTGTCGTGGGGTGCTGCCTTGTACGTAACAGACCCATGAGAAACGGGACCAGCGGGTGGTCACAGGGGGCTCACGGCCCGGGGGGAGGTGACTGCTCGCCTGGTGCTGTTCTGGAAGCAGAGGGGGAAGGAAGTAGCTAGAAAGGGAGACAGGTCCTTCCGGCCACACCCCCAGAGACCTCCTCTGAGCAGCACCCAACGCCCCCAGCAGTCCGCTGCGCCCCCACAGTCCAGTCACCTTCCAGAGCCTCCACCGTGGGGCCTGAGTCTCTCGGGACATCCACACACAAACCATGCCACGCACTGCGACGTCTGACACCGGTGAGTCAAAATAAACCTTTCATCCGGGTAAGCCGATCTCGGGCATTTGCTATAGTAATGGAACTCTGACATTGTTTCATATGATTTAAAATTTTATTGCCAGGTATTTACATTAACTAATTCACAGAAGTACTTTTTTCTTTTGCTTGGTTGCAGCATCTGTAGGGCGGCCTTTAAGTCAGGTGTTCTACCTTTGTCCAAATGCAATGAGTACGAGCACTGTACTCTCTACCGTAAATGGCCTTCTGCTCGCTCGTAAGACGACTAGAACCTCTTGCAGTACCTTCAATCATTCTGAAATGGATCATTAGAGGAGAATATTTTTGCTGTCTAGAAGAAATCTTAATTATATAATAGTAGTTTGGCAGTACTACATTTAAAAGGAATCAGATATGCAATAAAAACAGTCATGCTACCAGCTCAAGCTCTAGCACCAATATTCCTCAGAATTATTTAATCAAAATCAGTTTCCCACATGAGTCTCTCACACTCTCTGTCTGAAGCTCTTCCCTCTGGCACCCCTTTTCTCACCCCATTCCAACAGACTGAGAGAGGGGATCGCGGCCACTGACTCTCACAGGCCGCGCGGGTGGGGTGCTCGGCATGGCAGGGCAGGCTCACCGCTGCCGGGCCCGGTCCCCACGGCGACACAGCGCTTTTCCGCCCTCTCCTACCTGCCACAGGCGTGTGGATTCCACTCTACAGCCTCACACCTGCTTCCGGCTACCTGGCCCATTTATTCGGCCAGTAATTTCCATTTCTTTCTCATCAGATTATCAAACCCCTTCTCATTTTAACCTCATTTCTTATATTTTCTCATAAAGTTTGGTCATCTCACAATAAACACTGTGGCAGTGAATTTTAGATTTCCTTGCGTTTGGGCAATCCGGAGAGCTAGGAAAGCATTCTTTCTAGACGTACCTCTTGGGATGGTGCTGCAATCCGGGGGCTAAAAGATCTGGCCTCAGACGGGGGACGGGGGAGCATGATCTAATTGGCAGAGGACCCGCACAAAGCTAAGGAAGGACAGGAAAGGCAGACTGCTTAGTTTCTCGCTTCTGGCATGGGAGAAGCCATCTCCTCTGCCTCGGCCATTACAGCACCAAGTTCTCTGAGGCTTGCACGGCTGGCACCCTTCCTCTCCTCGTCTTCTCAGAGCTCAGACGGAGAGTGAGCCCCCGCTGCCCAGGTTCCCGGGCCTGCAGACCTGGGTGGAACCCGCTACCAACCTCCACGCTTCCCCAGCCGGAGGAGAGTCTATCCTGAACTCCTCAGCTTCAGGCACTGTACGTGTCAGTTCCCCCAGTAAATCCTGCTATATGTCTGTAACTATCATATAAATATACTATTGAGTCTTCTTTCTGGGGAATCCTAACTAATTCAAGTAGGGTCGTCTTGTAATTTTTTGTGTCAACTGGGACACTTTGGAAAATGAGAGAAGATGAAATGAATGCTGAGTTTTGAGAGGTGCTTCTTGCCAGGAAGATTGAAATGTACCTTCACTTACCTAAAGGTGTGTGTGTGTATGGGGGTCCGTTCACCTGTACCAATTCCTGCCCCAATATTTGCCTGTGTATATGTGTCCACTACTGTAGTTAGGGACCGGGCACTACAGTATATTCACCTTCGCAATCATGACAGCGCAGTGAATTTGATCAGGTTATTAATATGTGATTGAAAGTCTATATCTGGGTTACACAAAGGCAGGAACCAAGAAGTGCAGCTAGTTTCCCAAAGCCATACATTTTACCGAAATGCTCACCTTTAGTAAACCAGCCTGCAGGTTAGGAATGTCTACGCACTCACCTCAGGCTAATGCTTAGAAGGAGACTTTGGAGACAGTGTGAGCATTTGGGATCAGGACAGCACCGACGTGTTTGACAAACGACATAAAGGACAGGTGGTGCCCAAGACCACAGCAGAGAGGGAAGCCAGATGCAGATGAGATGAGACTTGAGGAGTTCTCTGTATGAAGCCAAGTTTAAGGGAACGAGAAGGTCAAAACTCAGGAGTCAAAACAGCCAACATGAGGTGGTAATGGCAGAAGTTTCCGAAACTTGGTCTGATTTAAAATTGGCAGAATTGTGGGTGGTGCTTGAGATATAAAAGATAAAACAACATCCATAATAAGTAAAATTATTTATCATCAATTCATTATATATAATGTGTATCAGTATGTTCATATGTTAGTCAACTTTAGACAAATATGTGTAAACATGTTTTAGCATCCACACCTGGGTAGGTATGACGTCACAAACTATACACACATGTTTAGTCAGCTTTGTGTCACTTTCCCAAAACACAGTACTGAGAAGAGCAACTTAAAGGAGGGGAAGCTTTCCTTTGGCTCACGGTCTCGGAGGTTCAGTCCCTGGTCCGGGGTGGCAGAACACAACACCATGGTGGGGCAGTGGCTACGGTGGATCTGTTCACCTCACGGGCTGGGAAGCAATGGAGAGAGGAAGGGCTGGTTGCAGCACTCCCTTCTTAGGACCCAGGGACTAACTTCCTGCCTCTAAGCCCCACCCCACAAAGTCACCGCCTCTCTATAGTACCCTCGGCTGGGGACCACACCTTTCAAAACACGAGCCTTTGGGGTACATTTAAAACCCAATCCCCAACAATAGGTGACAAATAATTTTTATTATAAATCAATTTGTATTGATTTAATTTCTATAGACTTTAGGATTTCTTAAATATGCAATATAAAATTTAGCTTATTTCTAGAAATTAGCTAAGCCAAACACTTTATTTTGCAAATAAAGTAAGAGTTTCTGACTAAGGAGCATAGTATTATCTTGATCCTCAGACCTTCACTGCTCAACTTAAATAGTTGCCCCTCATGGAGACCCTTTCGAACCTCCGATTAAATTATCCCAGCTGGACACAGAATGCACCCTTTATAAAAATATGTTCTAGTGTGTAACACATTTCATTTCAAATTAGATATGCTGTATCTCTTCATTAATCTACACAGAGGCAGAAAGAATGAAGAGCCAGAGTGGGCATGGACTTGGTAACATGCCTCTCTTAAATAAATTATTTGCATTGTGTCGTTTCCACCTGAAGCGGTCCCCCCTTCAGTGAGTCATTCCTGAGAACCATTCATAACTTTTCCCTCGGGTGTTTTGCGTCTCTGCAGCTTATTCTGGACATCTTTTCTACCACTGTTTCTTTGCTCTCAGGGAAGCCACCATCTGCTTGAAAGCCAGGGTCCTTTAATGGGTACTGCGCTGCCAATGCTGCTGCCCGAGGCAACAGGCTGAAGTGAGGACTTGGCTAGCGACCATCTTTGCTTTCAGTGATGGAGGCACTGCTCCCTGGCGCACAGCATTCTGGGCCTCAATTACAGGGCCTGGATGCCACCCACTGTCCAGACAGTGTCCATCCTGCTCCGACAGAAGCTCTCCAGCTCAGGCAGGTACTTGACTCCTGAACAGCATCGCGGGGACATTGATGCTAAAATATTGCAACTTATCCCCTGAATTGAAGAAGTTTCCCAGCCAAGAAAACGTGATGAATCTCACAGTCCGATTTGTGATCAGAAAGAATTCCTAATGGTAACTGAGTGACTTTATTGCCCCCTGAAAACCTGCCACATGGGTTACTGCCAGTCTTGCCTGGTTAGGACCTGGGCCAGGAAGACCGCCGCACTTCGTTTACTTTTTCATGAGTTGTTACTTTGTGAAGCTACTCTAAAACATCCTCTGTTAATATAATACACTCAGCTAGGCACATCTTAGTTAGAAACCTAACCCCAGAGAGCCAAGCTGTGAATCTGACAAAGACAGGGAGCAGCCACTGTGAAAAAGCTTTCTAGGGGTGAACAGGAGGATTTTCTCTGCGAAGAAGAACTAAGCCTCTCACCCCAGTGTGCGCTGATCTGTGAAAACCCTCCCCAGCAGCTGTAGCAGAAATCGTTCAAATGATGTCACACAAGGCATTCTGGAGAGGCATTTTCAGGGCACATTAGCAGCACATAGTTCCGTACTCCCGTGAACTGGGAATCAGCAGGTTGCACTAATGACAGCCACAGCCATAGAACTACAGTTAATGCAAATGTTTAACTGAGGCAGAAGGGGCTCCTTCCTTGAAGAAATTGGACCAACAAATACTAGGACCTTTCTGAAATTAATACAAGAAAATAATAAAGCAATCATGAATGAACATGGAACAAAGTAAAGAAATAATGAAATTAGCAAACACTCCTCCACCAACTGGGTGAGAAAGAAAACTAATACTATAATAAAGCAAAATATCTTAGACAGGAGAGAGCTATGTTATGCATATGTATATGTGTTACATTTATGCATGTGTTGATTCACATTACATAAATTACTTCCATGTGTTTATTCTTATAATTCCATTGTTCTATAATTAATGTTATATGTAAAGGTGTATTCAAGTTAATTAAGAAAGCTCCTGAATTGAAGTTAATATTTTAGGGCATCTATGGTCACACCTCTGTTCAAGTTGTTCTGGAAGTGGTTTGTTTCCCCGGAGTTCACACTGGAAGCTTCTCTCTACTGTGGCAGTGTTGATGGAGAGAAGGTCTAAGAGGAGGAGACTAAGGGAAGCTGATTCGATCGTGGAATTCCACCCTCAGAAGTGCAGTATGGAGGGTCTCGAGGAAAGCGTCAGGTCTCACAGGAATGAACTTAATCTCTCCAGAGCAAGCTGTTATCGAAAGAGAGCACCTATGTTCTTGGTCTCTTTTTCTGGTTGTGTTATGTTTTGCCATATCGTAACATAGTGAGAGGGGTCCTCTCCGGAATGCCAATACCATGCTGTTTGGATCTCCAAGCATCAGAATCATGAGCCAAGTAAACCTCTTTACTTATGAAGTAAGCAGCCTTAGGTATGTTTTTATAGCAACAGAAAACAAACTGAGACATTCAGTGATCAGAATTCTTCCATGGGCAGTTACCTCCCCAAACCATTGGTCCTCAATCTCCCTTCTTTGGGGCAGCCATTAGAAAAGCAAGACTGTTCATCTTCTGTGACACACACATACTGTCACATGTCAAGTTAATCACCTTTTAGTTTTCCTAGGATCAGTAAGACACCTTTTGGGGAGCATCTGGGTATGTTATAAAGGCTTAATCTGGGGTACTAGATCCGGTGCCCAGCCCCTTCTTTCCCGGAGCTGGTTCTCACTCGGCTTCCTGACCGCCATGAGGTGACCAGCGACCCTCTGCCAAGATCCCGTGCCAGGACGCTCCTCCCTGGGCGGCAGCAGGCATCGCTGAGAGCATGAGCCAAACTGGGCTTCTTCCCCTCTCCGTGAGTGTCGGGTGCCGTGTCGCAGCAGTGGGAAAGCAGAGCGGAACACCCGCGCTGTAGAGTTGCGTTTCTGTCGTGAGGTGCTGAGACGGAGAAGCGGATGAGGTTTATTTGGGCCGGGGTTATGTTCTAGACCCGAGCGACCCCCGCAGCCAAAGGCGTGACAGGGCCCTCGCCGGAGCTCAGCCCTCAGCAGGAAGGGTGGGGAAACGAGGTGGGGCTGAGAGATGCGGCCCCGTTCCGCCGTCACAGAAGTCCCACTGAGGGCCAGAGCTCCCCTCGGCCTGGCAGCCAGGCCGCCAGGAAGGGCCACGGAATGTGGAGGTGGTGCTTCAGCCTAACTTGTGTGCAGTCAGCGTCTGTCCCGTGAACAGGGCAAGACTGGACTAAGGCAGTGCTCGTGGGAGGACCCCTTGCTGAACGGCTTCACGTAGAGTGTGTCTGGAGAGAAGCCACCCCTGAACGTTACTCTGCAAACACGTTACCTTGCTCACTACCTGTAAACTTTGCTTAAGACTCAGCTCGTAGCCCAGGTTGGGCCCTGATTTCCCGGCCCACGCGCTGGCATCGTCACCGCTCTCTGTGCAGCGCTGTTCACGCCCATTCGTCACAGTCGCCGGCTTGGGTGCAGCTGAGGATTCTGGGTCTCGGCCTCTATGCACTGGGGCTCGTGTGAGGAGGCGGATGGGCGAGGTGGCCGCGAGGAGTCACAGGTCTGGACTCTGCCCTCACCACCGCTCCGGTCTCACGGAAGAAGATCCTCGGGAAGGCTGAGCGCTGACCTGGGGAAAGAGCATGTACTAGTCTCGCCAGGGCAGACGGATGACACGCAGAAGCAGAAGGCTGACAGATCACGAAAATTTGGAGTTCAGATTCGGTTGCTATTCGACTCCGAAAGCTGTTGACATAGTAGTTGCAGAACGACATAACTGCAGTTCATTTGATTTGGTTTGGAAAAAAACTAAGCCCTGGAGTTTGGAATAGATGAAGCTGATGCCATCTGCCCAACAGAAGGGCCTGCCAAGGAGAAGAATGAAGCTAACGTTTATTGAGCATCTGATATGTGCTAGGCCATGAACAGACTATCGTTCAGATTAAATGCATCCCCAGAAAACTTGATATGGAGATACGGCTACGGTTTCTGATTTAAAGACTAGTGAGCGGAGGTTCAGAAGGATTGTGCCACTCCACTGGTGGAAGGGAGTCGAGCTTGGCTCCCGATGGTACGATTTCCCACCACGTCAAGATAAGTTATGTAGAGACGAGTCCCGAGGACGCATAGAAGGCATAGAAGGGCTGGAACTACTCCAGCACTTTCTCTTCAAGTCACTGATAAATCCTTCCACCCTCGCTGCTCTCACTTCCCGGACACAGCTGACGTGCAGGTTTTGTCTCATTCATCACACTGCGGTAAAGAAACAGCACACAATTCTCACAAGCTCCATATATGCAAATAAGAGCACTCATGGAACGACTAGCAACATCAGCCAGGACGCGGTGATCTTGGGTGTGTGCCTCTGTGTGTGCGTGGTGCGTGCGTGCACACATGCATGAGCGGTATAGACAGAACGGAGGACATTTCCCGGTGCGGTCGGGTCCTTGAAGGTGAGAGAAAGCAGGACTCCGGCTTACGAAGAGTGGAGGTGGAGAAGGAGCGCGGGAGCGAAGGGACACCCAGGGTCCGCTCGGCGCTGGCCTGTTTTGGCCCCGGAGTCTCCTTAGTCCTCTTAGCACAGACCACATTTTGGTCTTGGAAAACCAACTGGCTTCGCACAGGCTCTCATACACACAATCATGAAAATAAAACTACAGTTGCCCCGAGATATCTGAAGTCACTTTCCATGCAACTTGCAGCCCCATGTGTTGAAATATAAAAGCGATTTGCCTCTCTTTCCTGTCTTACAAATTTTTGTCCCATTTTAAAATAAAAATATAGCCAGTCTATTTGTTTTCCATCCTCAGAAATGTGGATGGGAAGGACAAGAACACTAAAAATAAAAATTGAAACTTCTGAACTTTCTTTGACATGAGGCAATCATATATTTAGGATCCTATTTTCTGATGTATTTATTTGGTACAAAAGCAACCCAAACAAGAAACTCATGCCCAAGAGAAGATAAGCATAAGGACAGACAGCTCCATCTGAGTGGAGCCTAGCTCACTGCACTCTGTCTAAGCAGACTGTACTTAAAATTTCCCTAAGCGTTCCAGCCCGAGTGACTCTTCTCTCGATCAGAATATCTCTGTGCATTTTCATTTTTGGAAGCTGAACACTTTTATGCTGGGTCTTATCCCAACCCTAAAGCTTTAAGCAATTGAACGTAACATTCACTTGCTTTCTAGCTAAGCATGGGTAACGAGTTAGCACATTTCTACCTTTACAACAGTTAAAGGTAACTTCTTCTAAGAATCTAAGAAGTATTAAAATTGCACCATGTTTGCTTCTGAAATGCGTTTGAAGGAATGCAACACACAGAATCGAAGCTCAGCTTATCTCTCCACAGACGCTGCTCACTCAGGGTGATCCCAGTTGCACCTGCCTTCCCTTTGTATCGCTCCCCTCCCGTGGCTTTAAAAAACTCACCAAATACGTCTATATGCATCCAAAAACTATATTCCAATGTTTCGTGTATTTTAAAACATATCTATAAGTGGCGGCATATTGTACTTATCCTTTTGCAATCTGCTTTTTTTCACCCAACATTTTGTTTTTTGAGAATTATACATGTTGATGCAGAGAAAAAGTTAAACATTATTTCAGACAGTGCAAACATCCCGCTTACAGAGGAACCCTGAGAAGCCCACACGGTGTTTCGTGATGGTTCCCCAGAGCAGGAGGAGGCCGCCCTCAGAGTCCGAGGCCCTCACGTGGCCACGCAGCTACGCAGAGGCAGTGGCAGCTCGTGCCCAGCCTCCTGTCCCTCTGCTGCTGCCTCCAGGGCCCCTGACACCAGGACTCGGGGACCCGTTGGCTCAGCACATCTCCTGGTGTCCACGTCTCTGAGAGCTGCGGGCCCTCAACAGGCCTGGAATTTTCTGGAGAATGAGAAAAGGCCCCAGTAACTGGCCACAGGCCCATACCCGGGTGTGTCCTGCAGACAGTAACTGTTCGTATGAGCTCTCCCAGGTGCCACAGGGTCGCTGCCTTCATTCCTGTGTCGCAGGTGAAGCATGACCTGAGGGCCCGCAATTCCAGCCCCAGCTTCTCCCTTCTCACATAGGTCCCCACTCGCCCGCGGCCCTCCAGCAACTGTCCACTCTCGTCCTTGCTAAACACACACACACACACACACACGTCCCTTGACTTACGATACGACTATATACCAACAACTGCCACACTTTGAAAATGTCCTAAACCAAAAATACATGAAGGGCGCCTAACCTCTCAAACCCGGGCTTCGCCACACCAAGGAGCCCTGGCTGCGCCCATAGGGGCGGCCTGGCTGAGAGGCAGCGCCAGGAGAGGGCGCTCTGCTGCGTGCCCCTGGCCTGGGAAAGTGCCGGGCCCAGCCCTTGACCTGTGATCTCTAATGGGCCCCCCGCCGCTCCATCACGACCTTAAGACCTTGCGAAGTCAGATCGCTGTAAGAAGACGCCACTTGGGTTTGCTTTGGTTCTTGTCTTCGACTTCCAGGCAAACTTGGGATGGAGGCAGACGCGGGGATGTGTGACGGGGCTGAGGAAAGTGATCCTCAATTCTGCCTAGCAGGAAAAATGATAAACTTCCGCTCAGGCTCCAGGAGGGCCCCGAGCGTGTCAGAATGCACTTGGGAAGGCCTGTGGTGTCCGCCACGGCCAACAGGGGAAGGGACTACGCAGCGTGGCCCCAACAGCCTCATCCTGTGGAACTCACCAGCCCTTTCCTCCAGAGAGGATGCGTGTGGAGATCGTGGTGCGAAGTAGAGACACGGAGACAGTCAGTACCGGCACGTTATTACAGAAAATGTTCTTTTGAAGATAGCAGAATAAATGTACCCCTCCCAAGGCCATTCGTTTCTTAGGTTGTCTTATTCCTTGGTGGATACAAATATTTGTTGTCATATGAGCACTTTTTCAGGGTTCATGCTCAAAGGAGGATTTCATCATATATAAATTCACTAATAAATTTGAATATTTCTACAATGTTTACTGTGGGCAAAACTCTAAGCTAGGCCCTCATGATAACATTAATCTCAGTCTATTTTGGAAGGCAGCCATGCTCACCACTATACCACCAACACACACTCTGAGTCTATTTTGGATTGTTATCTTTAATACTGCACTAACCTGTTAGTAGCTACGGCTTTCTGTACACATCTTTTGCTCAACTTATGTGTCTTTCACTTGCTCTTTGGGCTCCGATGAATTCAAATTTTAAAACTTCAACTATATGAAACTGATAAGCAATATTAATATAAAATTTAGAGGATTTAATTTAAGGTACATAGAAAACCCAAATCATCACCTAGTGAACATGTTTCTGTTCTAGATGAGAACACTTCATTCAAGGCTTTAAAGGCAAACAGAGGGATAATAAATGTATTTTGAGTGAAGTCACATGATACAAGGAACCTGGCGTAATGCTCTGGAAATGCTTTCTAAAGCTTCATGTCAGCTCCAAGTTCATTTCCTCATGACCGTGGGAAGCAGGCGCGTTGCTCGATGCCTGCTGGTTGCAGAAGGTCAGGGCTTGCCCGAGAGCCTCAACCTGTGTGCTTCTTGATCCGCACACCGTGAGCACTTAGCACGCATTGACTTGGTGCCCACACTGGGCAGCAGGGCCAGCGTGGGCTGTGGCTGTCTGTGCTCTGCTGTCCTTAGTGAGCTCCCTCAGCAGGATTCCTGAGCTGGCATCCCCTGCCCTTGTCCACCCTGTCGCCTCTCCCTCCAGTTCCGCTCCAGAGGAGCCGCAAGCCACGTGAGAAGCCACGCGGCCCTGTGAGAGTGAGCAGGTGCGGCCTAATCTGAAATCCAAATTTCCCCACAAGCTTTGCATTTTAAGCATAACGTAGAGGGGCTCTGATGCTTTTTGTCCAAAGATGTCTTTTACAAAGGGACGGCTCCGTGTATGCAATTCGGTTACCAAGACAGGGTTCAATTTTTGGCACAATAGATTTAATCAGTCTCACAGCCCAGAAAGGTGGAGAAGGAAGAGGCCACAAGGCCACAGACACAACAGGCATTTTAATAACGTGCCAGGCTGCTTTGTCGTGGCCTTTGAAGACCTCTCAAGGGTCCGGACATCACAACACACAGACCGAAGCTGTCACAGGGATGAGCGGACCAGGGGAGGGGCTGCGTGGGGACACAACGCTGGGCACAGCACTGCTCGTTTCTGCTCGGCCACTTTCCCACACATCACTTTAAGCGGTCGTTGCTCAGGTTTGTCGTGGACCTTGTGTGTGCGTAAGGCATGTACATTAGTCTTCTCACCTGGGCGTCACCACCCATTTCACAGTTCTGGGAACTGAGGCGCGGAGGGGGCGATGATTTGGCCACAGATGCAGCTCACTTGAGATATAAAGGACTCGCTTTCTAGTCTCCCGGGCTCTGTAACACCTGTTCATAAACGCTATGCTATGTAGTTTCCTACTTCCAATTTCTGTCTAACTTTCAGAAATTAGAGATGGCATTAATGTTTGATGTTGAATCTTTATGTACTGTTTTTATCATTTTACAAAAGTAAAACATGACTATTAAAAAGATATTAGATAATAAAGAGCATCTAAAGAGCATCAAAAGGGAGAAAATAGAAAATACCCGTAATCCCCCAATAGCACTATTTTGTAGACTGTTTTTTCAATACCTACAAAATGAATTTTCTCTTGATAGTCTATTGTACATCTGTTGATTATTTCTTAGGTATTTTATTGCATTTATATAACAAAATGTATTTAACGGTGGTTTAACTTGAGCTTTTATAATATTTTACAATATTCACTATTATATGGTACTACAATGAATACCTTTGTACAAGTCTTTAAAAATGTTCATTATTTCCTTAAAATAACCTAGTTATAATTTTAAGGTATTAAAAAATTATAAGTTAGAAATAAATAATGGTAAACTGTACTAAATCAGAGTTTCTCTGTCCTATACCCTGAACTCTGATTGTGCCCTGGAACGTTGTTTTCTAGACTTCATCTTTACATAGAGGAATGTGTGTGTGTATTTTATCATTTTATATATATAAAATGTATATATGTATAATTTTACATATAAATGTATATATAATATTTATATTATATATACTCATTTACCAGCATGAGTTGCAGTTGTAGCTGATGAAAACTGGTGCCCGTCTCGTCACATTCTACAAAGAAATAACTTGAAAAAGCACAAGCCCATCCAGGACCCTGATTAGTTTCCACACAGAGTCTAATGATCCTTCTACCTTATTTTTTAAAATTATCAATAAATGAACCACTTCTGCCAGAAGCTTTGCTGCTATTGACCCACATGGCCAGTGGGCAGCCAGGTTCTCCGTGCGCTGAGCTCAGGTCTGTGCTACCGACAGAACCACCCAAAGCTGCTACCTTTTCCTTAGCTGAAGGGCTCAAATCAAAGTCACACTCCACATATGTGCTCCCATGTTCATAGCAGCTCAATTTGTGATAGCCCAATCTTGGAAACAACCCAAATGTCCATCAGCTGGACACTGGATAAAGAAGAGGTGCTTTTTCTATAAAATGAAGTATTACTCTGCCTTAAAGAATGATAAGGTTGAGTCATTTATGCTCAAATGGACGTACCTTCGGACACATTCATAAGTGAAATAAATAGGTCACAGATGTGTAAATATCTATCTGTTCTCTGGTATGAGAAAGTGAAGATGTCAATGAGTTCTAAAATGTATGATGGATATTGTAAAATAGAAAATATTCAGAGGGAAATGTGGTAGAGGAGTTAATAATGAAGGGTAAAGAAAAAAATGTGATGATTAAAAAAAGGGAAGTAAAGCTTATGTATTTGGGGGTGGGTGTTTAGGGATAGGTAGGGAAATGGGAAAAATGAGAATTAAATTGCGTCTTATACTGGCACAAATTCTCAATGTTGAGTGTGATCGTGATGTGTATAAGCAATGTGCCAATAAAGATAGAAATTAATTTAAAAAGAAGTCACCATCCAACCTACACCTCTGCTTTGAAAAGGCTATTGGAACAATAAATAACAACCAAAGTGGGTTAGAGCCCTTCAGAGGACAAATTAGAGTGAGCCCTTGGGAGACAGCCCGAGAGCGATTACTGTATCTTGCTAGGAGCCTTCCGGACGCTATTGATTGGAGGAGTTGGTTATTTGGCTTCAATGGGCAAAAACGAAGCCTCAAGTTTACATCTTTCATGTAATAGTTCACGGGACACAGCTGAGAGTTTGGACAAGGAAACGCGCGCGCACTGGCCAGGCCCTGTTCTTATCCCCGCCCACAGCCCCTCCCTCTTCCCCGCCCTCTCCGGTGTGCTAGGGAGCACCCCCCCCCCCCCAGCTGCCCAGGCTGTTCAGAGGAGTTTCTTTTGCGCTAGGATCGTACAGAGTGTCCATATGCTGCTGGGAAACCTCTTCTTGAAGTCAAGTGATAAAGTTGCGCTTCTGTTTCCAGTGGCGCCGGTCCAGCCCTGGCCGGCAGCTTTGGGAGCTTCTCCACCCAGCCGGCCAGGACAGTAGTGCAGCTGGAACGCGTTTCCTTACTGCTGTGCCCCAAGACTGTGTGGTTAGTTTCAGATTCCTATGAATGTGACTTAAAAATGTTTGCGTTTTAGCCACAATCACTAACAAATTACACTCAACTATTCGGTGCACAGACCCGAGAGAGCCTGACCTCATTATCAAAACACATGCCCGGAAGGTGAGGACCTGGGATCTAATGAGGGCCTCTCCTCGTCATATATGGGGTCCCCTTTCAGAGGCATGGAGTTTGAGGACACCCAGGCCTCAACAGCAAAGGGATATTTTCCTCCAAAATTAGTTATTCATTCTTAAAGAACTTTAAGAACATTTCTTCTTTCTCTCCCCACCAAGCCATCTTCTAGATCGTGAATGCTAGACAACTTTATCAGATCTACATCTCAAAATGGAGCAGCTGGAAAGTCTAAACTACCTTCTAGGCTCACATTTAAGGACGGTTAAAAAGGAACTCAGGAGAAAGAGAATTCTCAAATGCTTTAAATTTAAAACAGATTTTCTGGGAATTGTAATTAAGGTCCATTATGCACATTTTCATTGTGAAAAACAGAAAGAAACACTACATCATAGTTAGTAACTTAAGGAAGGTCAAAGATCGCCCTGCGTATTCCGTCTTTCACAGGGAGAGGCAAAACGTGGCCCCGGCCGAAAGTGCCGGCCTCGCAGGCCTGTCTTGGCCCTGTTTCTTCATTCCAGGTTTGATTCTGCCTTTTTTTTTTTTTTTTTTTTTTTTTTTTTTTTTTTTTTTTTGAGACAGGGTCTCGCTTTGTAGTTCAGGCTGGCCCTGAGCTCACTGTGTAGCCCAGGCAAGCCTCACACTCAGCAATCCTCCTGCCTCTGCCTCCCGAGTGCTGGGATGACAGGCGTGAGCCACCACGCCCGGCACTGTGGTATGTGGTATTGATGGCTGGTGGGCGTGAGTCACCACGCCCAGCATTGTATGTGGTTACTGGGGATCGAACTCAGAACCGTGAACTTGCAAGGCAGGCACCGGATCCACTGAGCTAAATCTCCAGCCCTTGATTCTTTCTTAATGTTCAGCGAGGCACAGCCTACCACCCTTTCTCCTTGCTTTCTTCCCTCTCCGTAGCCACACTTCTCTGGCCACCAAGTGTCACTACCGATGCTCAGGTCGTGTCTCACCCTGGGGAGGCTGCACAGTCGGGTGCTCTCTGAACCCCACACTGCCAAGCACAGAGCAGAAAACCTCCGGGGGAGACTGGTCCTGATGGCCCACGCGGGAGCCGGGCAGGGAAGGGAGCAGCCTGGGGAAGCTGGGCGAGTCGTGAGCAGAAGGCTGAGACCACAACACGGAGCGCACCGGCCGCCAGGCCAGGAGAGTCTGAAAAGTATAGGTTCTGAGGCTGTCGGCGAAGGTTCAAAGAGGGTTTTAGAGTCAAACAAAAGGCCGAGGGCGTGAGGACTCAACTCCAGTTTCTGTGTAAGTCTGAGTAAAGAGAAAGATAAACAGAACCTTTCGCTGATAGGCATATTTTAGAGTTCCAGTGTGACATGACGGGTCCAAAATAGATTCCACATGATTGGAGCAGATCCAGAATCCCAGTCCCTGAATAGCAATCAGTGTTTCAGACCGAGAGCGGGCATCCAGCACCATCACATAAAACACGGGAGAAAGGGCAAATCCGGCACAACTGTTGGTGCGTAAGAGCAAGTCACACATGGAGCTTTCTGCTACAGGCACATTTTCTTAAATTACTCAGCTTAGTTTAAATCGAGCGTCTCTTTGCTTTTTTATGTGCATCTTAATGAATACCCACAACTTTACAACAGTTTTTTCACAAAAGCAGTGTTAGGAACTTTGCCATACTTAAGGGTAAACTCTCGACCCAGGGCCCTGTGCTGGTTTGTGTTCACAGAAAGTACCTCAGTTTGCAGCCCCGTGGGGTCCAAACATCTCAGAAGACAAAATCCACAAGGCCAAAGTCCCCCAAGCTCACTGTGCGGAATGTTAGGAAGACAGAGGTTTCTGTTTCAGGACCAGGGTAAACTGTCCTACTGTATATGAATGACCATTTAGGTAATCTGCAGAAAGTAAGAAAAAAGACAGAAAGAAGGAAGGCGTGAAAAAAAGAAGGGAAGTACAGAAAGCTTTAGAAAGATGCAGTACACAGAGCCTATTTTCCCTTAGGACAGTCAAAGAAGAAATGGAAATAGAGTTTTTTTCAAATAGAAAGGGGAAGGCTGGAGATTTAGCTCAGAGGTTCTGGCGCCTGCTTAGCAAATGCAAGGTCCCTGGTTCAGTCTCCAGTACCATATACAACAACGCTGAGCATAGAGACTCACGCCCACCAGCAATCAGTACCACAAACCACAGTGCCGGGTGTGGTGGCTCATGCCTGTAATCCCAGCACTTGGGAGGCAGAGGCAGGAGGATTGCTGAGTTCAAGGCTTGCCTGGGCTACATAGTGAGCTCAGGGCCAGCCTAGACTACAAAGCGAGACCCTGTCTCAAAAAAAAAGAAAGAAAGAGGACTAAAAGTTGAGGGATCAGGGAGGAAGAAACAAAAAAAGAATTAAAATGTGTTATGTACGTGTACAAACTTCCATGATAAATATAGTATTAGGTATTATAAATGTTTACTGATTAAAAATATTAATAATTTTTAAATGAACAACAGTGAATAGGACTTCTGTATCAGAACCTCCCTGCTTAGCTAACATTTAATAAATTTAAGATACCTTTGAACTTTTATAATTAAAAGGCTCAGTAACAGTCATACTTTAGCCCAAAAATGACCCTAACGATTCTTGTTGCTAAATGTATTTTTATAAGACTTTGTGGATCCATTTTGCCATATTCTGCTCCCCTTGGCTTTATTTTGGAGCGACAATAAATTTGAAGAGTGATAGGAAGACCTGAGTGATAACAAAGGGAGGAACAGCCAGTGTGGCCGTAGCACAGCCACACTCACACCGGCCACAAAGCCAGATCCACGTGAGTCACAGAATGAGACCAGTGAGTCCCCTTCGTGCTGACATCTCCTGGTTACCTGGACATCTCCATGTGCATTTGAAACCTACTGATGCTTACTTACTTTGGCATATCATGGGTTGTTTGTGTTTCCAGATATTTCTCTCTGGGTGTACTGTTAGAAATTGTCTTTTAGTAACTTAAAAAAAAAAAAAAAACAAGAAACAAAAAACATGAGCACAGGTTAGCATGTGGGAATTCCTACAATTTCTTTCAATGGTGTGAAAATATATGGGAAAAATGTCCAAACTCCTTCCACCCCTTTGTTATGGAATGATAATGAAACTATAACCACACAGTGGAATAATGCTGTGGGGTCACCTTAGAACTTTACTTTTTAAATTATTCTGTAGTAGATCTATTTAAACACAAGCCAGTGATGGCCTGCTGGAGTTTAATTACTAAAGTCACAAATAAGACTTTAGTGAACCGCAAAGCACCAGTTCAGAGTTTTCACGAGTGGCATCGAATTACATAATCATAGAGTTTATAGCTCAAAGCAGCCCTTATGAATCATCTGGTTTTGTCCCGTGACAAGAGAAATCAGCATTATTATTTATACTTGAGAGATAAAGCACCTGAACTTCAAAAAGACAAACTGTCTTGCTCAGTTTCACCCAGCTAGTTCAGGGGATTTGACCTCTTGTCTTTTGCTCCTGGTACAGTTCTTTGTGTGGAATGAAAATCCAAGCAGCCTTAAATCCATAGAGACAGAAAGCAGATTAGCAGTTTCCAGGGGATGGAGAGAGGGCCGAAGGGTACATGGCTTTGTTTTGGAATGATAAAAATGTTCTGTTATGTAGTAGTGATTGCCTGTATGCTGAGCGCTACTCACTTGTCCATTTTACCTGGTTACAATGATGAATTTTGCATTGTGCAGATTTTGTCTTAATCAAGAATAAGGTATTTCTGTGAGGCGCTACCTTTCTGACTCCTCCTGTCAAAATGTGAGGGCAGCATCTGTGCGCTGTGCCTCTTTGCTCTTCCAATATCCAGCCCCATGTTCAATAAATTCTGCTGAATCCTCCCTAAGGAAATCCTAAGTGGCCCCAGTAATAAGAACGATCATGTGCAGCAGCACTTTGTGAGGGAGTTTATGATAGTACTGTAATGTTCTGTCCAGCCTGTTTTATTCTTCTGCTGGGCTTCCTAAAGCTATCTGAGCTCTGATGGAGTTGATGAACTTCTTAGAGGAAGGAAAGGCACCTATTTCAGTCAGAGTGTCCCCCATCGTGCCTTAAGGGGGCCCAGCCCCAGGATGTCCTTCCTAAGTGTTTGCGTGGGAGGTGAGTCTTCCAAGACTCCCGGGATGAAAAGAATGCTCCCTCGCACAGGCAGAGCACCGGGCCTGCATATGGGGCTGCCTGTCTGACTGGAGGATCCTTGTCCTTGGCGGCCAGTGCCTGCCCTCCAGCCAGGGAAAGGGAGAGAAAGGGGGTAGGCCTCGGGCCTGCTTCCAATACTCTCGTAGAGCAGGGCAAGAAGTTAGTCTGTCCTTTTAATATACACTGTTCCTCACTACTGACATTACTACTCTCATCAAACACCTGTCTCTAAATTGAAAGGCACTGCCTGAAAAGAAAATTCCTGATTTCAGTGGGAAAAGGTGTGCTAAAGAAAAATCTTTCAGAATGTGTCCTGGCTTATTTCAGGACACAGACTGGCTTATTTCATTGAGCATAATGTCCTCAAAGTTTATTTGTATTGTTGAATATAACACAATACCTTTCTCTTTTTCTTGTCTCTTTGAGACAGGATCTTGGTATGCAGCTCAGGCTAGCCTTGAACTAACTCACTATGCAGCTCAGGCTGGCCTTGAAATCATGAACTCCTCCTGCCTCAGCTTCCCAAGTGCTGAGATGACAGTCATGTGCCACCATGCCCAAGTATGGTTTATTTATTCATCATTGATGAATAATAGCAATATTCCATACATAATTGTAAATACTACATATTTGTGTAGCATTAGATTTTCTTTATCTACCTATCCACAAGTGACCATTTAGGTTTTCCATATCTTGACTATTGTGAATACCGCAGTTTACAAAAGGTGAGAAAAATTTCATTCCAACAAAAGCTACATAAAATTTAATACAAAGAATATCCTCTTGAAGAAATGAAAGCAAATACATAATAAAAAATTTAGAATTAGCTTTCATGCAGAGTACTATGACACTTTCTATGTTCTTTATTTTTTCTATTTCAACTTTTCAAACTTTTACTATTCCATATTTTGTTTAACTTAGACTATCTTAAATCAAAATACATGTATAGCAGTCTTCAGAATGTGCTAAATTTTTTGTTTCACTTGATCAAAATATCAGCAGTGTATTCATACATTTCATAAATGGCTTTGTAGAAAAATATACATGCATACACATTTTTATTATTAATTTTATTGATATAAAAACTGTATAGTAGCCGGGCATGGTGGCTCATGCCTGTAATCCCAGCACTAAGGAGGCAGAGACATGAGGATTGCTGAGTTCAAGGCTTGCCTGGGCTACATAGTGAGCTCGGGTCAGCTGAACTACAAAGCAAGACCCTGTCTCAAAAAAAAAAAAACTGTATAGTATATATATATATATATATATACACACTTTATATATGATAAAATTGTAATGCTTTTATTGTGTTACACAGAATTAGTTGATTCTCTCTATATATAATGTATATATTTCAGATCTATATATGTCTGAAATTCCCTTATTCTTATATCTATAGCCAATATATAGTTATTATTGATAAATGATGGTAGTACCAAAGTGAATGCTGGTTAATATTTTCACTTACATTATTTTAATGATTAAAAACAACAATGAAACAATGAAGTCAGAACTTTATGGTTGCCAATGATAAACTTTCTTTCTAGACTGAATTTCTTCAATTTTCTTGTGTTATTTACATTGTAGATCAA
>PVIC010004319.1:0-63372 GCA_004025085.1 Thryonomys swinderianus | reverse complement strand
TAGTTTTAGCCTTTATGACTTTTTCATTTTTATGTCTAATTTGGAATTCATGAGTCTTTCCTCTGCATGCTTCTGTTTTTACTAAAATACATAACACTCATGAAAGCGTTGTGATGTGCTGCTAAAACAGGAAAAATCTTCCCTCGCAGAAGTGGTGGGAGGTCAGGAATTTTTAGAAGACACCATTAAATGATGCAGTCTGGGGTAGGTTCCTAAGGCACTGCTGTGCAGCTGGGTCAGAAGAGGTCTTTTGACTGATATAGCTCCTAGGCAGCACATGAGCAGCACCTGAGTAGCACGTAAAGAGCTCCCGAGCAGCAGGTGAACAGCTCTTGAGTAGCTCATGAGCAGTACATGAACAGCTCGTGAGCAGCCCGTGAACAGCTCGTGAGCAGCACGTGAACAGCCCGTGAGCAGCACGTGAACAGCCCATGAGCAGCACGTGAACAGCCCATGAGCAGTACGTGAACAGCTCCTGAGCAGCACCTAAGCAGCTTGTGCTCAGCTCATTGAGCAGCACATGAGCTCATGAGCAGCAGGTGAGCAGCTCCTCAGCAGCATTTTCTTGTGACAAAGGAAACACCTGACCATTTGAACAGTTACCCAAAATAAATATGGGTCTTTTGAATGATATATTTTATTTTTATATGGCCCTTAATGTTTCTAAATTCATTTTATATATCAAACAAGTTTATGGTCAATAAAATACCTTTCTGAAAACTAAGCAGGAAATGACAGTTTAATGGTTAGAACACGGAGAATGAGGAGTTCTGTATTTCATCACAAACTCATAATGTCATGTAGTCGGGACAGAAGAGCTTCATATGAAAACAAACCAAAACCAGAAACACAGACTTTTCTCACTTTTTGAAGAACTCACCTTAGTCATACTTGCTTGTTTCTCTTATTAATTTCTCTTCCATTCATTTTTAAGCCAACTGAAAAAGCTGAGGGAATTAAGGTAGAAGAGGTATATCTTTCAGGCTTTTTAAGATTGCATCTCAGGCCGGAGGGTTAGCTCAGTGGTTCCGGCGCCTGCCTTGCAAGTGCAAGGTCCTAAGTTCGATCCCCGTTAACCACATACAATGCTGGGCGTGCAGACTCACGCCCACCAGCAATCAAAACCACATACCACAGTGCCGGGCATAGTGGCTCACACCTGTAATCCCAGCACTCGGGAGGCAGAGACAGGAGGATTACTGAGTTCGAGGCTTGCCTAGGCCACTTAGTGAGCTCAGGGCCAGCCTGAACTACAAAGCGGGACCCTGTCTCAAAAAAAAAAAATTGCATCACAACATTTTGCAAAAATGTTAATATAGGATAGACCCTAATTAAGGTTTCAAAATAGTAATATTGCAATTTTGTTCATGATGCTACCATGGGCTGTGAAAAAAAGTAACTGAGAACCTCTACAACCAAGTGGAATAAAAATGTTTTAAAAACTTTTTCTCTGAAACCTCAGCAGAAAGACTCTTTAACTTGCCATAGGTCCTGGTTATGGAATTAACCCTTAAAATTTAAGAGAAGAGATAAATATTATCAAATAAAATACCCTGTTGCCTCAGGAATATCCTAGTATATCCCATGCTTACAATTAAGTAAGTACAATGATTAGGATAAGAATTACTTTGGACTTTTTACTTTTTAAATTTTATTTTGTTTGCATTTGTTTGCTGTATATGAACTTTACATTCATCTTGGGAAATGTGCACATGTACATAAGACAACTTGGGTTTTTTCCAGTCCCCTCCCCTTTCCCACACACCTGCCTCCATCTCTAAACCTCCTTTTCTCACACACATTATTACTGTTACTGTTACTCTTCTTAGCTTATGTTTGCAAAATGTCATGTTTACATTCTCTATGGTTATTAGGTTCCAGGACATGGTATATAAAAACCATGTCAGAATTAGTAAATATTTTCAAAAGAAGATGATTTTACCTTTATTATTTTTAAAGCTTTCCTGTGAGTTCATGCATCACTTTCCCCTTCATTATAATATAAACTTTTGAAAAGAAGAAAATACATTTTATATGTGTTTGATTATTTTGTGGCACAGGAAATTAAATTGAAGGCACAGGAGCTTCCTACTGAGCTATATGCACAATCCTCATTTTTATTTGTATTTTTTGTTTTCAAACAGGGCCTCTCTCTTTGCCTTGTCCTGCCTCAGCCTCCCATAGTGCTAGGATTGCAGGTGTCCCATCATTAGGTTCTTTTTTTTTTTGAGACAGGGTCTAGCTTTGTAGTTCAGGCTAGCCCTGAGCTTACTATGTAGCCCAGGCAAGCCTGGAGCTCAGCAATCCTCCTATCTCTGCCTCCCGAGTGCTGGGATTACAGGAGTGAGCCACGAGGCCTGGCACTGTGGTATGCGGTATTGATTGCTGGTGGGCATGAGTCACCACACCCAGCATTGTATGTGGTTACCAGGGATTGAACTCAGAACCTTGCGCTTACGAGGCCAGTGCTGGAATCACAGAGCTAAACCACCGGCCCAAGGTTGTGTTTCTTATGGTTCTCATACATACAGCCTCTGCCCCCACTGACAGTCAAGGTATCTTACTCTGATAGGAAAAGGGTCTTTTCCTCTTGAAAGTATAACGTTTTCCTTTTTTCCTCCCCCCCCAAAAAAAAGCAAAATAACATAAACATGAACTGATTGATATAGAATTAGAATTGTAAAGAATTTAGAATGGCAAAATTTTGTTCTTTATATTTTATTCATTTTAGAACATTGACTTTATAACACGATTCACAATATTATATAGTAGCTTTAGAAAAAACCTGAATCTCCCTTTAAAATATGTTTTGTTTTGTTTTGTTTTGTTTGAGACAGGGTCTCGCTTTGTAGTTCAGGCTGGCCCTGAGCTCACTATGTAGCCTAGGCAAGCTTTGAACTCAGCAATCCTCCTGTCTCTGCTTCCCGAGTGCTGGGATTACAGGCATGAGTCTCCACGCCCAGCATTGTATGTGGTTACTGAGATCGAACTCAGGACCTTGTGCTTGCAAGGCAGGTGTCGGAACCACTGAGCTAACCCTCCAGCCCTCCCTTTAAAGTATTTTAACATATAATCATTATTACTTTATATTACTGTAAATTGTGGTTTGAAGTGTATCATCTGCAATTTAAATATACATTTAAAAATTGCCTGTATGTGAGTGCATGTGTGTGCATATGTGTGAGGATGTGTGAGCCTAAATGATAGTTTCAAATGCACAGTAGTTAGTTGAGGCCTTTGTGCACACTCAGATGAGAACAGGGTTCAGAGTCCACAGACACTAGGCTGTGTTTGAGTGTGAGTGGTTTGTGAGGCGTTCCTGTGGCACTAGAGGATTGAGGGTGGATTGTACTTCCTTTGACATTAGTATTTACTGTTTATGAAGGATACTGTTTCCTAAAATAAGTAATAAAGCTGTTTAGTGTAGTGATCATAGCTTCTTCTATGATGTGTAGCATGTAATACAACTGTGAGAGTGGAAAGCAACTTCATTTGGTCTGAGATTTCACAAACCTCTAAGTATAGCAGATTGAGAAAATGTAACTTTTTGCATCATGGTAATAAAATTCGGCATTTTTGTGTACCTAAAGGTATGTGCTGAAGGCATCTAGACACAGACCACGCATTTTACATTGTAAATTTTTAAAAATCTGTTAAGACTTATATATTTTAATTGTTCATTTTACACACTTTATATGAAATGTCGTGAAATACATCCCTGACTGTGGGAAAATGTTACACTCTAGCTGCTCATCTGTCATTAGGAGCAGCATGGTCATGAGTGTTGTGCCTTGCAGTTGGTAAGCAAAATTAGCTTTTTATAATGAAATGTTTATAATCTTAAGAGAATAAATACAACTGTACAACCAGTTGGAGGACATTCTAAATAAGGTCTCAGTGAGTGCGATTCAATGGTAACTGCTATATTAAGCCTTTGAATATTATTGAAAAGATCTTTGATTTTTTTTACTCATAACTAGACTGGAGCTTTTATGATGATTATTAACAGATTATGGATCAATTAATTTTTATCCCAGCAGGTACACAAATATTCATTAAAATAATTTCTCTATTTTTAAAATGACCAATTGCTAATCCAGTGATTTGTATTTTCTAAAGTTTTGTGTCGGTGTAGTTCATTCACTAAGTTCATTTTTAATTAGGCTTTGCAATTGATGATTCATAATTGTAACTATACTTTTATTCATTATTGCATTGGAGAGACTTCGTACCCTATAGTAATTGTTTTCACATGATTTTTTTTCCATTTCTCAAAATGCCACATGTAGCCATACTCTTTCATCCAGTCTTTGTGTATAAGGATGCATGATAGAATGCCTGTTGTTATTGGCAGCAACTTTGCGATCAAGAGGAGAATTAGCCTGAGAGGCAAATAACGTTGTGGCCCTCAGAGCAATAAGGTAATAACAAACTGAATCAGTGATAATATTGTGAGCTAAATAATCAACTCGAGAATGTTCTCTCTGTAAATTTCTATCATTATTGAAGCTGATTTAAGTTTCTGTATCAGTTACCTGTAGATGAAAATATTCTAAGACAGTATTCAGAGAAAAGCAGAGTAAAAAAAAAAAAGACAGAGGTTTTACTCAAATTGCAATTTTCCCTAGAGCCCTTTTATGATATTTGATTTATCTCTCCTGTTATTCCAATGTAAAAGTGAAAATAAATAGTAATAATCACAAAGAAAAAAGATTAAACAATAAAAATATCTCCTAATCCAATTGTAAACAGGGATCCTAGGTTGCTTTGCTGTGGCTATTGTTAAACACCTGGGTTCTGCTACAGTAGTTTAGATTTACTGTGCTTTAAGAGCTGAGTGAGGTGCTGTCTTAGGATCTCAGAATGTGGTTTCTTGCTCTGCTTACATTTGAAGCAACCTATCCCTTAATTTTGTTTATTTCTACATGGATCACTAAGAAGAAAGAGATCATTGTTTCTCAGCCTTCTTTCAATATGACCATTTCACATTTCTTTTAGTTACTGTTGAATTTGCCTTTGAACCATCATTTTCTTCATCCAGTTAATGGGTGATTTTCTTGTCCTCCTACTAGTTCTAAGCTAACTATTGTCCTTCTATTTTTTTCATGGGTGGCCAGTCACTGCTGTTGATTAAAGATATTTAGTATTCCTTTTCCTACTTTGCTTTTTATTTGCTAGTGAATTATTTAATACATTTGTGTTTTTTTTAAAAGGCCTTTTAGAGTGTTCTTGAATCAGATTGCTTGGGTTTGAAGTCTAGTATTTTTTTTATAAGATCTTGGTCATATAGCAAATGTTGTGTATGTATTTCTACATTTTCAAAATAAAGAATAAATATATTCTATCTCACAGGATTATTAGAAAGATCCCACAAGTAAATGCATTTAAAACTTTTAAAACTGGGGCCAGAGATTAGCTCAGTGGTTCCAGTGCCTGCCTCGCAAGTGCAAGGTCCTGAGCTGGATCCCAGTAACCACATACAATGCTGGGCGTGGTGACTCACACCCACCAGCCATCAATACCACATACCACAGTGCCGGGCGTGGTGGCTCACGCCTGTCATCCCAGCACTTGGGAGGCAGAGGCAGGAGGATTACTGAATTCCAGGCTTGCCTGGGCCACACAGTGAGCTGAGGGCCAGCCTGAACTACAAAGTGAGACCCTGTCTCAAAAAAAAAAAAAATTCTTAAAATAATATCTCACACACCATAGTACAAAATAATAATTAGTTGTTTACTTTCTCATATATTCAACCAATAATTTATTGAGTCCGATAATGGGTAAAGCACTTTCCCTGAGCATTATGGGAATACAAAGATTGAAATTACAGACTGAAGTTGGCAGAGTGATAATCAGCAGCAAGTCTCTGAATCCAGACACTGGAAAATAAAAATTTAGGGAAGAAAAAAAGAATATAGGAAGCAAATCCCTGGGACCTAAGGAGGATCTGATGGAAAAATTAGATCCAACAGAGAAATGGAAGAGATAAAAAGGAAGGGGCAGTGTATACTTTCTCTATGGCTCTTGGCTCATGGCTCATGAGAAAGGAAGATCAAACCTACAGAAGCAGATTTAACTCCAGAGTTCCTCAGGGAGAAACGCACCAGTGGAACAAAGCAGTGGATGTTGTGTGCTACAACCGCTGGTGAGTGACTCCGACCCAAGCATCTGCCATATCTACTTCATCCGGTGTTAGGTGGATGCCGTTCTAGGCAGAGGCCAGCTGAACCTCGGTCTCAGAGCAGCAGTAGGATGGCTTCATCTCAGGACTCCCAGTTTAAACTCCTGCAGTGATGAGGTGAGAGACAACCATGAGAGATGTCCATGGTCAGGGAGCAGTGGTCAGGACACCTAAAGTGCTATAAGCTAAGTTATTCAAGCCTCAGACCCACAACCAGGGGCCAGATTCAACCTGAATTTCTGTCGATCTGAGAGTCCCAGAACCTACACGTCATGCTAATCCAACTGCTTGCTTGATACTGGTGATCAGCAAGCATGAAATTGGGCCCTGACTGCCTCCTTTTCTACCAGTGAGAGTACAGTCACACCTTGAACTGGATACTGCCACAAAAATGTAGACCCATGAATATAACCAGTGGCTTGAATATAATCACAGAGAAATTTTTTTTTCTTGCTTTTGCTTGTAAAAAATTTTTCTTACTCTAGTTGTGTTTTTATATAGTTTGTTTTTTATGAATGTGGACATTGCTTTTACTTTTTGAGTTTTTGTTCTTATTTTTTTTATTCCCTTGTTTCCTTCACCATTTCTTGAGATTTGAGTGATATTCCTTTGTCCTTCAGCCTTGCTTCTAAACTCATTTTCTTCTTTTATATCTCTATTTTTCCACTTCTCTCTTTTAAATTTTCACTTTAATACTCTGTATAATTTCTTTCTTTTTTCCCCTCTTTCAATTTATCTTCTATTTCTGTCCAATCTTGTGTCCTTCCTTTACCCAGTTCTACAGACATCATCATACCCCCAAATAAGATGCTTTGTATCACTTCTCTCTCCTCCTTCACATATCATAGAGTTTGGGGTTTCAAAGTATTCCTTTTGTACTTCCCATTCCCAAACCCTAAATCTTCAATAATATAAAACCATAAAGCTTTGTTACTTTTTGACAGTTAATCCTGTGAAAGTCCTATCGCGTTATTTTCTTCCATTAGCAGAAATACAGCTGTTACATTTAGTGCATGTTAACTAGAAGTCAGTACCTCAATTGCCTTAATGTTTACCTTATGTTTGATGCTTTCTTTTCCAGAAATAAGAGTGGTACATGACCAAATCTTATGATATTCTGATATCTCATTTTTCTCAGACAACACTACTGTAGATTTTTAAAAATTCTTTATTGGTACAATTTATATACATCTCACAATCACACATAACATCGGGGAATTTGTACCAATTTACAACACAAGTTAATTCTCATTTTTACCCATATCCCTACCCACCCACACCTCCCCACCCCCTATATACATGCTCTTTTATTTTCTTTCACAATCATATTTATTCCTTCCCCTCATTACATTCCCACACCAAATTTCCCTTGGAAACTTCCCATTCTACAAAAACTGTCATACTATCTAGAGCTCATTTGCATCTTACTGTACATGTTTTACCTGACATTAACAGCATCACATAGTTGTCAGTATTACCCCAAAAGCTAACACTCAGGTTGTCTTTGTGACATTGACAATCCTGGAGTAAACTCCCAGAGATCTTGGTTGCTGGACCAACTACACTGTATTCAGCTTTCCCAAAATAATCACAGTGGGTGAATTGTGGGGGTGTGGCAAAGGATTATAATTAGTCATATGCAAAATACAACACTAAGCATTATCTAAGAAGATCTCTATGTTAGCAATATAGCCTTTCAGATTGATGCTGAAAAGTTGCATGTAACATCTTAAAACAATGACAGAAAAATGGCTTTTCCTCTCATTAAGTATTCAATTCTCATTAAGTATTCAACTCCCATTAAGTATTCAATTGTGACAAAACTACATTACCCAGAAACAGATGATCTCAGGCCACAAGACTATGAAGGGTAGTCTAAACTTACGGCTATCTGCCAATGCAAGTGGTGATCTCAAGATAAGACCTTTTTTTTTTTTTTTTTTTTTTTTTTTTTTTTTTTTTTTTTTTTTTTTTGCTTTATCACTATGAAACCACTAGAATGTTTAGAAAACTAAACCCATAAAGAATACCCAGGAGATTTAGCTCAGTGGTTCAAGTGCAAGGCCCTGAGTTTAATCCCAGTAACCACATAGAATATGGGCATGGTGACTCACGCCCACCAGCAATCAATACCACATACCACAGTACCAGGCGTGGTGGCTCACACCTGTAATCCCAGCACTCGGGAGACAGAGACAGTAGGATTGCTGAGTTCCAGGCTTGCCTAGGCTAAATAGTGAGCTCAGAGCCAGCCTGAACTACAAAGCGAGGCCCTGTCTCAAAAAAAAAAAAAAAAAAAAAAAAAAAAAAAAAGAAAGAAAGAAAGAAAGAAAGAATATGCTAAAGAAATGTCTCCACATTCCCTCTAACAAAAAATCCTAAGTAACTAGAGTGTTTTTCTTGAGTAGATCGGGGAGGCTTTATGTCTTACTGTTAAAAATATCTAGAAGACAAAAGCTTACCATTCAAGGTTCTTCTCATAATGCACAATGCTTCACCTCGTACATGAGAGAAGAATTGGGTGAAGAATTCCCATGGTTCTCATCCAAGCCTCTCCCAAGTAATACCACTCCTCTACTACAGCCTATGGACTAGAAGGTCACAGCTTTTAAAAGATATACTCCAAGGAACTATTCCTGAAATGCTTTCAGATGGTCTCAGATACAGATCTAATGTTTTAAGAGTTCTAGAAGGAACATTACAACATCCTTTTCAGTGTAATGTGAATTGAGAAATCCTGAGCCAATGTCTCTCTAAGCACAATAACATCTGTGTGGAAGAAAGTGTAGCCTAAAATTACACAGGCGGGAGACTCTGAAGTCTATGTAGAGGAGCCTGAGTCTTCAACTGACCCTGTGGTTGATGGCATTGTCACTATGGCAGAATCCATAAACTTGTAGGTAGGTGACGATGATTTTGAGAAACTGGTGAAGGGACTCTAAGAGGAACTATCTACAGAACAACCTCAGCAGCTTCTGACTGAGCTGCAAAGTGGTGTCTGAGGAGCTTTCTGAAGAGGAGGGGGGCTATCAACAATCAGTGCAGCACAGTTCTTCTGAAAAGAAGAAAATCCTGAAAAAATGGATAGAGCTATAAACATTTCATAGAGAAGACCCACCCAATAAAGTGGAAAATTTAGAGAAAACAGATAAATTCCTAGATACATATGAGCTACCAAAGTTAAACCCAGAAGATATAAAGAATCCTGAATATAATGTAATATCAGCCAACAAGATTAAATAATTTTTTTCAAAATCCAACTAAGATTGATTCTCAGATATTTCACTTTTCTGGGTGGTTTTGTGAAAGGAATTTACTCCTAATTTCTTTCTCAATAACTCTGTTATTTGTATATAAAAATCCTATTGATTTTTGAGCTTTGACCTTGTATCCAGCTATGTTACTAAATTCAGTGATTAAGTCCAGCAGTTGTTTGGTGGAGTTTTTAGGATTTTCTAGATAGAGTATTGTGATATATATATATATATATATATATATATATATATATATATATATATATAAAGTACCCAGATTTCAATAGAATCACTGCTAAATTCTACAAGAACTTTAGAGATGATTGAATGCCAGTACCTCTCAAGACTCTTTAATAAAATTAAGAAGAAAGTGGTATTTCCAAAGTCATTCCTGGAAGCAATTATTACTCTGATTCCAGAAAAGGACCAAACCAAAAGAGAACTACAGGCCAATTTCTTTAATGAATACAGATACAAATGTCCTCAATAGGAAACTGCCAAACAGATGCAGCAAATCATCAAAAAGATCATACATCACGACCAAGTAGGATTCATTCCAGGGATGCAGGAATGGTTTGACACACACAAATAAATAAATTTAATACACCACATAAACAAAACCAAGGACAAAAATTATGTGATTATCTCAATAGACAGAAAAAGTGCTGGCAAAATCCAATATCCATGATAAAAAGAAATGAATAAAATAAAAATAGAAAGTTTTTGTCTCAACCTGACCAAAGCCATCTTTAATAAACCAACTGCCAATATCTTACTAACTGGAGAGGAGCTGAAGCTTCCCCAGTACAATAAGAAACAAGACAAGGACTCAGAGGTCAGGGATTTAGCTCAGTGGTTCCAGCATCTGCCTTGCAAAATCAAGGTCCTGAGTTCAACCCCTGGTAACTACACACCACAGTGCCAGGTGTGCTGGCTCATGCCTATAATCCCAGCACTGGGGGGGTGGGGCGCAGAGGCAGGAGGATTGCTGAGTTCGAGGCCTGCCTGGGCTACATAGTGAGCTCGGAGCCAGCCTGAACTACAAAGTGAGACCCCCATCTCAAAAAAAAAAAAATTCCATTATCACCACTTCTGATTAATATAGTTCCCAAAACATTAGTTAGAAGAATAAGGTGAGAAAGAAATGAAAGGAATATGAACAGGAAAGGAAAAAGTCAAATTATCAGTATTTGCTAATGATATAATCCTCAACATAGAAGGCCCTATGAACTTCACCCAAATACTCTCTTGTACAGAGTCAATCCCCCCAAAATCAATAGTATTCCTGTATACTAATAACAAACAGTGAGAGGAAAATTAGAGGACAATACAATTGTCTCAAGAAAAATGAAATATGGTAATACATGGTTCAGAAATGCTTCTTTTCACAATTTGGATTGCTACAAAGACTTTGAGAAAACTTGGCTTCCATTTGCAAACTCCATTTCAAATGGCAATAAATGGTATAGAAAAATGTGATTCGGTTAATGAACAATTTGGCTCACAAGCAGAATTGTGAAACAAATTAAGTCTATGAAGTACCTCTGTACTTAGGAATTAATCTAACCTAGGAAGTAAAAGACCCCTACAGTGAAGATTATATTACTCTGAAAAAGGAGGCTGAAAAAGATATCAGCAAATGAAAAGATAACCCCCAGTTTCTGGACAGGAAAAAACAATACAGCCAAAATGGCTATATTTCTGCAACTATTATGTAGATTTAACACCATCTCAATGAAAAATACTAATAGCATTACTTACAGAACTGGGGAAAGCAACATTAAAATTCATATGACGCTAGATGAGACTTGGAATAGCAAAAGTAATTCTGGGCAACAAGGGCAAAGTAGAGGATATCACAACCCTGGCCTTCCAATTATGCTACAAAGCTACAGTGATAAAATCAGCATGATACTGGCAAAAAACAAAACTCATGAATCAACAAAACCAAATAGAAAATACAGAAATAACTCCAGCCACACACGGTTATGTAATTTTTGACAAAGGAACCAAATCAGTTCATGGGGAAAAAGATAGCCTCTTTTAACAAATGGTACTGGGGAAACTAGCTTTCCACATCCTGAAAGTTGAAACTAAACTAGTAGCTCTTACCACGCACTAAACTAAAATCTGCTAGAGATTCCTGCAAGTAAGTCTCTAGTCCCCACCTGTTCAGTGTAGGATGCAATGTTTAAGAAAAGCTAAGACAGAGTTAAAGGGTGAACAGGAATGGCCAGTGCTCCCTTGGCAAAAGGCACAAAATTCATCCACTGAATTTTATTATTTATCAATTAGGGTGAAGGTGCAATACATGTGCATATGTGCTGTACCTGCAATTACCATGGAAACCAGTGGGGGCAAAGCTTTAAAGAGAAAAGTCAAAGCATTTTCAGATTAGAAGCAAGATAGACAAGATATATAGCTGTAATTAGAGCACTGTCTTTCAAGCTATGAAGGCATTAACTGTGGGAATGGAACGTGGGTATGACTCTGACCTCAGCTACACACGCTATCTCCTTTTAGCCCCACAGCTTCACAGGCCATTACTCTGGTCTTGGCTATAGACATTTAGAGGAAAGGTCATATTGACCTGCTCACTACCACAGTAGTCATAGCACATTTCTGTGAGTCATGTGCAGTCCACCTCGCTTCTTCAAGTAAAACGATCGAGGGATCTAAATCTTTGCAGTCCACACTTCTTACAGCATGCTTTGGGCATAGCAATATTTCAGAATCTGGAAAAACTAAATATGGACCAAAAATCTAAACATTAGAATAGAGTCAATCTGCTGGAAGACAAAATAGGTAAAACTCTTATAGGTGCAGCCAAAGACTTTCTAAGCAAAACCATGGGTGCACAAGATATAATCCCAAGGATCAACGAATGGAATCTCATCAAATTTAAAAGCTTCTACACAAGAGAAACCACCAATGAAGTGAAGAGACAACCTACACATTGGGAAAACTATTCTGCCAACTACTCCTCATACGAGGAACTAATATCTAGACACTTAAAGAACTCAAAAAAGTAGACTACCCAAATTTAAAGACCCGATTAAAAATGAGAATCTGAAATAAATAGACACTGCTCAGATAAAGAAATGCAAATATTGAAATTCTATCTTACTTCAGAAAGAAGGGTGACCATAAAGAAACCAACTGATAACAAGTGCTGGCAAAGGAACCCTTCTCCAGTCTTGGTGGGACTGTAAGCTGATACAACTGCTATGGAAACTAGTATAGAGGGTCTTCAAAAACCTGAAAGTAGAAATTCCATTCGATGCAGCTGTTTTCCAAAAGAATTAAAGGCTTCATGCTTCATAATGTGTGCATACCCATGTTTATAGGATCACAATTCATAACAGTAAAACCTCAGAGATAGCCTACATGTCCATCAATAGAAGAATTAATTAAAATGTGATATTTTAATATCGCAGTGGAACCCTACTCTCCTATGTAAAGAATAAAGTTGAGTCATTTTTAGGAAAATGGTTATACGTTGAGACCATAACATTAAGTGAAGTAACTCAGACCTACACATTTAAGAACCACATGGTTACATGGTTTCTCTTATATAAAATTCTCTTTTTATTCATCTCTCATATATATATATATATGTATATGTATATATATGTATATGTATGTATGTATATATAAACAAGTAAAAGAAAAAATTACAAAGAAATAAATTATTGTAATCCAGTGTAGACAGTGCATCTAGACGTATACCTTGACTTAGTATAATTGTCTTATATATTTTATAGTTTATATAGATGTTTGTACCCTTAGTCTGGTTTTCAACTTATACATATGGTAATTACAAGGTCTTATAAGATAAACATATACAGTATTGGAAAAATAAAAGGGATCCACAGGGAGGGGAGAGAAAGAAGAGAAATGAAATCACCTGCAATGAATGGAATTAATACTGCAAATAGATACTGATGAAAGTCAAAAATAAAAAAGTAAAAGAGCAAAAAAATACAACCCTTTTTGGCCTTCAGATACTTAAATGTTGAATCTCAAAGATAATTCACAAACAAAAATATCAACAATTTCAGCATTCAAAACACATTAATTATATTATGTAGGAAAAAATTAGTAAATTCTAGCATTTTTCCTTATAGTTTTGTTATTTGTAGTGTTTAGTGTCTCCTGGTTTTTTTTTTTTTATTTTTGAGACAGGGTCTCGCTTTGTAGTTCAGGCTGGCTCTGAGCTCACCATGTAGCCTAGGCAAGCTTTGAACTCAGCAATCCTCCTGTCTCTGCCTCCCGAGTGCTGGGATTATAGGCATGAGCCACCATGAAGTGTCTCCTCGTTTTTATGAAGGATTCTTTTATCAGTGTCTGCTTCCCTGTTGTCTTTTTTTCCCTATTAACCCACTTAGCACATAGCAAAGCAGCACAGTGTAGTTCTGTAGCAAACAAGGTGCTAACAAAAGTACCCAAACAGTAAACATTATATGAATTTTCTTGAGCACTAATTGAATAAAACTAAACACAACTTCCTTTTTGACTTGTTGAAAGACAAGAGTTAACTAACTCTGAAAGATCAAATATTAAATCTTATGTGAGTATTAATCCTAATTATGTAATTAAACACCCCCAATTTCAGCAAATTAGTTAATTAAAATATGACTTTCTTCTGGCTAAAGCGATTGATTCTAAAAAGGAAAAAAAAAATCACCCAAATAAGACTCAGAACTTTTGTGCCAAAACAATTGTTGAAAGATTCCATCTTCTCATTTTGCCAAGTTGTTGGAATATGAGTTTGGAATTGCCAACAGCCATCTTGCTGCCACCTGGACAGAAGTCTGAGAGGGAAGAAAAAGAACTAGACGCTTAGGAAGAGAGATTTCTGACATCACTGGGCCTCTAAATTCCACTGGGTTTGACCTTTGCTCAGCTCATGAATCAGTACATTCGGTTTTTGCTTAAAAACAGTAGTAAATTGGGATGCTGTAACACAAGATTTAGAAAAGGTGTTGTTGTTCTTGATTATTTTGGTTTATAGGAATTTTTTAAGTAAATCTTTCTAAAATATAGTCCTATTATTTGAATAATTATGGAAATTAAATGAATAACTAGCATTACTGTTCCCTAGCATAATTCTCAATATTGTTCTTTGCATAAAAGTTAACAGTTTGCAGCAGACTTCCTCTGTTACACTGGGTCCTCATTACAATCTTTTTATTAAAATGAAAAGCACTATTATTAATATTTTGGGGCAATGAAATTGAGATTTTTGACAACTAAGAAACTCATCTAAAATAATTCATTTATTAGATGACCATATCTGTTCTAAACAAATTAAATACCCATCATAAAATAACTGTAGGTTGAACTACACTTATAACCAAGATTAGTAACAGATCTGGATTCACGTAGGCATCTTAAAATGATAGAGAGCTGGGAATGCCTATACATGCGCAATTTTCGGACAGTGAAAAACATGCAATGGAAGTCTGTAATCTCTGGGAGAAGGAAACAAGGTAGGACATACTATTGTACTGTTTTAAGGCCTAGAGGCAGTTTGCATCTATATACATATCACAGAACAACTAGACATTAGGAACAAATTATGGAAAGCATGGGGCTAGAAGGAGCTGCAGAGACACCAAAGTGTCCAAAAGTGTGCAGAGGAAGCTGTTGAGCTTTTGACTGATTACTATTCAGTGATGTTAGGGGAGCATAATCTAAGCTCAGAGAAAGAGCCACTAGCAAAGGATAAGGAGAATAATCCCTGTGCTCATACTAATAAAAATATTTATTGATCCTACCAGTTAGAGTAGAAATATTTTGCAAGGGGATCATGCACTTATAGTGGGGCTGTATTAACTTTCCAGTCTTCTCTGTTTTTATTCTAAAAAGTTAGAAGAAAATACAATAGAAAATAATTTTAAATTATTATGAACACATAGGAATTGAAACTACCTAAAGTGTTATACATAAAACACAATGGAAAAATATTAATGGAGCATCATTGATCTATGTAACACTATCAGTCAGTCTATAGATGTATAATTTGATTTATGGAAAGAGTGATGAGAGGGAAGGAAAAGCATTGCAATAAGTAATGGTAGAGATGGGGATTTAGGTCAGTGACATCATGCCCTGCAAAAGTGCAAAAGCCTGAGTTTGATCCCTGGTATGGGGTGGGAGTAATGGTAGATTTTCCATAAATATTATCTAACCATTACTTATCAATACAACAGAAAATCTGCATGCACGCAATTTTCAGATATTTTAAAATATGCAACAGAGGACTATAATCTCTGAGAGAAAGAAACAAGGTAGAACATACTATTGCACTGTTTTAAGACTTAGAAGTGGTTTCCATGCTACACTTCAGGAAAAAGAATTCAAAAGTGTTGCATAGCTAAGGAGACAGAGAACAGAATTCAGTGGCACCAAATGAACATAAACAGAAGTATAATGAGATACATTATGATCAAATTATTGAAAACCAGTTATACGGCCTTAAAACGTTGCTTGGAAAAACATAATATTGATCAAGGAATAAATATAAAACTTACAACAGACATGCAGTCAGATATTATGCATGTCATACGACAATAAGGTGAAATCTTTCAAGCCTCTAAGGAAGGAGGAGGAAAGAAATGAGAGAAAAGAAAAAGGAAGGTATAAAAAGAAAAGGATGAGGGGCCGGAGGGTTAGCTCAGTGGTTCCAGCACCTGCCTCGCAAGTGCAAGGTCCTGAGTTTGATCCCCGGAACCACATACAATGCTGGGCGTGGAGACTCACACCCACCAGCAATCAATACCACATACCACAGTGCCGGACGTGGTGGCTCACGCCTGTCGTCCCAGCACTCGGGAGACAGAGACAGGAGGATTGCTGAGTTCGAAGCTTGCCTGGGCTACATAGTGAGCTCAGAGCCAGCCTGAACTACAAAGCGAGACCCTGTCTCAAAAAAAAAAAAAAAAAAAGAATGAAGGGAAGAAGTTAACATTTTACTTATTTAAAATATTCTTTTTTCAAGCAAGGAAGTAGAAAAATCATTGCCAAAAAGCTGAAAAACAAGACAAAACAAAACAAAAAACACAACTATTCAGACCTAATACTATTCTGTCTGCAGGAAATTCACTTTAGATCTTGTATTATTCAGATTTGTCTAGAAAACACAGCCAAGAGGAAATAGATGCAGATATAGATACAGATTATTATAATGAAATTGCTCGTGTGATTTTGTATATGTGCTGCCGAAGCGAGCACAACTCATGTGATTTTGAAAACTACACCAAAGTCTGCAAGGTAGAGGCCAGGAGAGCTAGGTGTGGAGTTCAGCTAGTGCATCTAAAGAAAGAGAACTAATGTTGTAAGTTCTAGACAAAGTGCAGAACAAGACCAATGTCTCAGCTTCAAAGGAACTGCTCAGAGACATGAAATTCTCCCTTATTCCTGCTCTTTTAATTCTCTCCAGACCTCTCTTGGATTGACGGTGACTGGCGTACCTCATGTAGTGTAATCTTTATTCGGTATATCAATTCTTATGTAAGTCTCAGCCAGAAATGTTCTTACAGACCTACCTAGAGCAAGGTTTAATCAAAAATCTGAGCACAGTTTACTCAGTGAAATTGACATAAAATTAACTATAACAAACACAAATACACATATATTAAAAGTAAAAAAAAAATAAAGCTAGAATAGAGCCAATTTTAGCTCAGTGGCCTGATGCCAGCTTCACAGGTATGAAGTCATGAGTTCAATCCCTGGTACTGAAAAGAGAGAGAGAAAAAAATAAATGCACCATGAAACACAAGTGCTATCCATATGAATAAATACCATTCTAGTATCAAAATAGATAAAGGTATATTTCTTGGAAAGTAGAGGGATATTTCATTATGGTAAAAGATCACCAAGAGAACAAAAATGGTCAAATGTTCGTGAAATATATAGCAGTGATTAGTCATACATGCAAGAAAAACTGAAAGAAAAAATCTGAAAAGATGTACTCTAAAGCTATAGTTACAGTTGAGGATTTCAACATCCATTTCTCAGTAATTTACTGAATAAATAAACAAAAGGTTATTGATGTTGTATACTAAATTTACTTAAATAACAGAGTCGATCACTTCATATTTATAGAACATGGCACTCAAAAAACAGCAGAGTACAAATTCTTTTTAACAGTGCACATAACATTCACCAAGATAGAACATGTTTTGGACTGTTAAGCATCATTACATATAACAGCATTGAAATCATATTGAGTATGATTTTGACTATAAAGAAAAGAGAAATGAAAAATAAAAAGACATTGAGAAAAATCTCAAAATAATAGGAAATGAACACAGAAGTCACAGAACTAAGAAAAATCATGAGGAATTAGAAAAAATAAATAAAATGATTTAATATTAAATGCAGTACATAGAAGAAATTTATGACTTTAAATGCTTATATTAGAAATGAATTTCTTTAAATAATGATGTGAACATGCACCTTACATAACTGCAAATAATGAATAAGCTAAACACAAAATAAGCAGAAAGAAAGAGTGATAAAGGCAAAAGCCAACAAAAGTATAGAGAAAAAAGAAATTATAGAGAAAAAACCAATAAAACAAAAATTCACTTCAGAGAAACATTTAATGAGATACAGAAGAATAAACTAAGAAAAATGAATAAATTTGATTTAACCAAAATTTAAGGTACTTGTACTTTAAAAGACACTATTAGGAAATGAAAAGTAAACCATAGATTGTGAGGAAAACTTTGCAGATTTTTTTTTTTTGAGAGAGGGTCTTGCTTTATAGTTCGGGCTGGCTCACTATGTAGACCTGAGCTCGCTATGTAGACCAGGCAAGCCTCGAACTCAGCAATCCTCCTGCCTCTGCCTCCCAAGTGCTGAGATTACAGGCATGAGCCACCATGCCCAGCTGTAGATATATTTTTGATAGAAGACACAAAAATGTAATTATTTCTAACTCAAAGAAGACAGAGAAAAAGATTTAAATTTTATTTCACATATTTCATATGTTGCAAGAAAGATTAATGAATGATGAAAAAAGCATACAAAAATCTGCTTTGAACTATTAACAATAGAAAAGTGCAACTTATAATTACAGTGAAGCATCACACTGGCAGTCACACCATGTTCCAAGATGGAGTCAGCTTAGGGAAGATGTTACAAAATGGTGGCAGCTTAGGAAAGCTGTTCCTTGGCTTCATAGGCACTGACCCCTGTATCCAATTGAGAGGGAAGATTGGCTACTGCTGCTCCAGTTGGCAGCAGACATTGGCATCACGCATGTGGCGCTGGCTTTTGGTGCATGCAGAATGCAGGATTTGTGGTGTCAGGGAAATTTCCACCCAGATTTCAGAAGAAGCCTGGGAGGCCAGGCAGTGTGTCCCTGAAGGGGCGGTGTGTGAAGCTGTGGGTATGAAACCAAAGGTGCAGTGGAGACCCCAGAAGTTTGGAGAAGCCAGAAGCATGGAACGTCTGAAGAAAGCTGCAAGGAGGGCACAGAGCTGGACCAAGAGAGAAACCATGAAAGCTACCACCACCAGAAGCACCAGAGGGGTGGAGCCGCCCAAGCCCTTTGAGTTCACAACTTGCCACAGATTGCCAGGGATTTTGGAAGTGGAACTGTGGAACTTTTGTTTGACCTACTGGGTTTTGCCCTTTAGTGCCATTACTTTGTATCTCTGTTTGTACCTTTTGGAATGGTATTATCTATCCTGTGCTATTGAATATTTGAAGTGTTTGACTTTCTGTTTGTAAAAGGGCTTGCAGCTAAGAGTTTCCCTTAAATCTCAGAGGAGACTTTGGACTTGGACTTTTCAACAAAGCTAAAACTGCTAGGACTTTGACAACTCTTAGAGATGGAATAAATGTCTTTTGCATAAAGGAAGGTACATGAGTCTTTGCGAGTCCAGGAACAGAATGCTATGGTCTGGGTCTGAAAGTCCCTTGTTGCTGTTGTTGCTATGGTGCGAGCTTCATGAACTCTCTCTTGCTACCTTTGCTGCCTTGGGTGTGTCTGATTGCCATCTCTGCCTTGGAGCCAGCTGATTATGAACTGAAATCTCCCTGAACTTTAAGCTAAATAACTCCTCCCCCTTCTAATTTTGGGCATCAGGAATTTTGTCTCAGCAACAAGTGAAAAGTAACTGACACAAAAACAAAGTGTGTTGTATTCACATAAATGAAAATCATTCAGCAATACATGGAAATAAGTTTCTGATACACATAAGCATGTGAACAAACCTCAAAAGCTTAAAATGAAGAACCCAGATATGAAAGTTAACCTACTGAATGTTTACTTTATATAAAATTTTAAAAGGCAAAAATACAGTGACAAAGATCGTTGGTAGTTGGGAAGTGGGACATGAAGGGTTACTGGGAAAATCTTGAAAATATTCTAAATCAGAATTCACATGATGATTACACAGACAACAGTACATGCACTATAGACTAAGTGTATTAAATGACAAACATTAATTTATCATAGTTCTGGAGCCCAGGAAGTCCAGATTCAATGCACCACAGCTCCTGAGTTACGAGGACCCAATTCCTAGCTTGCAAACAACTGTCTTACTGCTATATTCTCACATGGCCAAGAGACAAAAATTTCTCTTTTCTCCTCTTATAATGGCACTAATAACATTTGTAAGGTCTTTATCCTTTGAAACTAGTCACTTCCTATAGGCTCCATTTTTCTGGCTCTAGTACACTGCGACCTGGAGGTCCACAACTGAATATCAGGGAACACAAATGTTCAGTATATAACAATATGCAAAACAAAATATTCTTCTTATTTAAAGAGTTTAAAATAAAATAGATGAACTTGCTATCCAGTCATATAGTAAAGAAATAACCTTATTAACAAAGTTCTGACCTTTGCCTTTAGTTACTAGGCCCCTGAGATGTCATGTCTTATAAAAAATGTTTTTATTTCCCTTGAGGTTTAGTCACAAGCCAACGATGTGATTTTTTTCATACATGCTTTGCATCATATGGTTATTGGTCTGACCTCTAGAAGAGGACAGAGACTTGAAAGCGGCCCACATGGGCATTCTGTGATTCCACTTCATTTTTTAAAAGTCTAAATACAGAAATTTAAAGCAAATTTCTGTGTTTGGCAATACTCCTCATATACCGTCAAATGTCAGTGCTAAGAAAGTAACACATGGACTCCACACGCAGAGGACAGTGGGAGCTACATGTTAGGTACTTCCATGGACTCTGGCCCTAGTGCTTGGTACTATTATTGTCATTTGATTCACTTAGTCTATAGCACATGTACTGTTGTCTACGTCTTCCCTTGGTATTATTAATCTGTAACCTTTCCCTATACTGAACTGAAACAGTGACTATAGCTTGTAGTGTCTTCTAATGAATTATTGAAACTCAGAGTAGTCTGCTGGGGGACTGTTCCCTCTATATTCTTGCATTTGGTATATGCATTCAAATCAGTTAAAGTCCTAAATGACCTAATGTAATAACACACACACACACACACACACACACACATGGCTGGGGGATCAAATAGAGCTTTTCAGGTTTTAGTGATATTGAGAGAAAAGTAATCAAGAAAAATATTGAGCCATTCCTACTTGAAGAAATTTCTATAAATTCCCTAAAAGTAGAAAATCTTCCAGGCTGAAATATGTAGAATAAGATTCAAAAGGATAACATTTATAGCAAATTGATGTTCATGATTCTGAAAGAATATCTAATATTCCAAACATACTAAAAAATTTCTAGTTCAGTATAATAAACACATTTAACATTATTAGCAGAACTGTGTGGTAATGTTGGAAAAATCACAACACTTAAAAAGTCCAGCTTCAGAAAAGTAGGATAAGATTTTATAATTGGTGCATAGATATGTATTTATTGAAAACTAAAAGTAGATTGAGCTTTAAGTGATAGTAAACAAAATTTCCTAACTGACTCATGAGGACAGTCAACTATAATTTGTGTTCACTAGGGGATAGATTAAAGAATGCAGAAAAAACCCAGACACAATGAACTATCTGATCTATGCAGAGGCCAAAAACATATGCAACGAAAGAGTCTCTTTAATAAGGGTGCTGAGAAGACTAGCTATTTGCATGCAGAAGACTGAATCTGGACCTATATCTCTCAGCATCCACTAAACTAAGATAAAAGTGAATCAAAGAACTAAATGTTCAAATAAAAACATTTAGTCTGCTGGAGAATAAAATAAGTAAACTCTTGAAGACATAGGTATGGACAAAGACTTTCTATACAGAACCACAATTGCATATGAAATAACATCCAGAATCCACAAGTAGCATCAGGCCAAATCGAAAAGTGTTTGCAGAGCAAATATACTTGTACAAATTCCCCAATGTTGAATGTGATTGTGAGCTGTATATAAAATGTAACAATAAAGAATTCAATTAAAAAAAGAAGTTGCCAGGTGTGGTGGCTCACGCCTGTAATCCTAGCACTCAGGAGGCAGAGGCAGGAGGATTGCTGAGTTCGAGGTTTGCCTGAGCTACGTAGTGAGCTCAGGGCCAGCCTAAACTACAAAGCAAGACTCTGTCTCAAAAAAACAAACAAACAAACAAAAAAGCAGTAAATGTCAGAGCAATATATAAACAAATAAAACTTTATACATTCTAATTTACTCATTTCTATAAACTAATAAAATAAAATTTTGAAGCCAAAAGAAAAAAAGGAAACAACCAAAAAGCTGGTGAGAAACTATAAAATGGGGGGAAAAGTTTTCAGTTATCCCTGGGACAGATAACTAATATCTAGAATATATAAAGAACTCAAAAAAATTAGATCTTCCTAAAATGCAAGAAAATATATCAATCAAAAAGTGTCAGCTGAAATGAATAGGTACTTTTCAGAAGAAAAGGGGCAAATAGAAATAAATATATGTAAAGGTATTCAACATCTCTAGTGGTTAGAGAAATACATATTAAAACAACACTGAGAATCTGTCTGAGTCCAAAAAGAATAACTATCGGGCCAGAGATTTAGCTCAGTGGTTCCGGTGCTTGCCTCGCAAGTGCAAGGTCCTGAATTTGATCTGGTAACCACATACAATGCTGGGCGTGGTGACTTACGCCCACGAGCGATCAATACCACATACCACAGTGCCAGGCGTGATGGCTCATGCCTGTAATCCCAGCACTCAGGAGGCAGAGGCAGGAGGTTGCTGAGTTTGAGGCTTGCCTGGGCTACACAGTGAACTCAGGGCCAGCCTGAACTACAAAGCAAGACCCTGTCTCAAAAAAAAAACAACAAAAAGAATGACTATCCTCAAGAAACTGATAATTCACAAATGCTGGTGAGGATGTGGTATATGGCAGAGGAAGCCTTCCATGTTGTTGGTGAGAATGTAAACTAATACAGTCACTATGGAAGTCAATATGGAGATTCCTCAGAAAACTAGAAATATAAATTCCATTTAGCTCAGTTATTCCCCTAGGTATCTTCCCTAAAGAGTTAAAGGCATCGTATGACAGTGATACATGCATATCTACATTTACAGTTGCACAACTCAAATAGCTAAATCTTGGAAGCAGCCAATATGGCCATTAGCAGATGAATGGATGAATAACACATGATACAATAGTACCTTGTCCACAAAACTGCTCAGGAATAATTCAGTTCACAAAGAGCTGGGTGTGACAAAATTTTGCTTCCCCTTGTGAATTCTACATCAGGTGATGAACATAATCACAGCCATCTTCCCCAAAGAAACACAAATGCAGCCATCTTCCCCACAATCATGGAATGAATCAAGTTTCATGAGATACCGCTGTATTTATGCACAATGGAGTATTACTTGACCATAAAGAAGGGTAAACTTCATACATTTGTAGAAAAATGGATGCACCCTGCAAAATCTTAGGTAAATAAATCAGACATAGAGTTTAAATGTTGCATGGATTCTTTTATAGGAGAAACTCAAAATATGATGAAAGGTAGAATAAAAGTTAGATAATAGCAAATCTATTGCAAAAGGTAATGGGATCAAGATAGAGGAATGAGAAGGAGGGGAAGGATAAGACTAAGAAGATTTAAGATGTGCTGTATACATGTGCCAACTACCCATGAGGAATGTAATCTTTATATACTGACAACCCCTATTAATAAAAGATAAAAATTGAAAAAATGAAAATGAAATATTGGGTCATTCTGAGGGAAATTTACTTTTATTGCAAATGGTTCAGATAATATCTGATGATACTGAGTATAAGATTAATAAGATGATGGCCAGAGGGTTAGCTCAGTGGTTCTGGTGCCTGCTTGCAAGTGCAAGGTCCTGAGTTCGATCCCCGGTAACCACATGCAATGCTGGGCGTGGTGACTCATGCCCACCAGCAATCAATACCACATACCACAGTGCCAGGCTTGGTGGCTCACATCTGTAATCCCAGCACTAGGGAGGCAGAGACAGGAGAATTGCTGAGTTCGAGGTTTGCCTGGGCTACATAGTGAACTCAGGGCTAGCCTGAACTGCAAAGCGAGACCCTGTCTCAAAAAAAAAAAAAAGATTAATAAGATAAAATCAAATGAGGACATACTTGTAGCACAGTTGAGTGAAAGTTTAGGAATAACATGATAACCTAAGTGTAAATAGTCCATATAGAGTTCTACCCATTTGAAATGAGAAATAGAGTAATTTTCAGCATGCAATGGGCCCATGTCAATAGAATTTTCTGATAATCCCAGCTCCCCAAAGTCAGAACATGCAGACATTTTCTGGGTAGAGTAAGAAAGTGTCATGTATACAAGGTGGCTCTTGTAGGACACAGTAATGTAGTTAAGCAGGTTTAGACTTAACAACCTGTAAGAAAATGATCTCTGAAGGGATTTTTTAAATTGAATTACCTTCAAGTTACTATTCAACCTGCAAATTCCATGTTTTCAGACTTGTTTTCCTAGTTTGGGGTAATTTAAAGGTGGTTAGAAGTGGTTACCAGAAGTGGCTTCTATGACTCCCAGTATGTGTTTTACACGTTTGTCAATTCATTCTTTAGTTTAGTTTTGTTTTGTTTTGCAGTACCAGGGATTGAACTTGGGCCTTTGTGCTTCCAAGGTAGGCACAGTACCAGCTGAGCTAAATCCCCAGTTTAGAAAATGTTTTAAGAAGTTTGATATTGTATCAGTTTCAGAAGAGGACATAAGTTCAGAGATTGAAATACATACTAAAGGTTGACTGCCCACATTCTGGCCAACCCATATTTCTCTACCTCTGAGGCCAGGTTGTTTCTCAAACCACCTCTCTCTATAAGTAGCTATGAGAGTGAAGGAATGATGGAGAATTCCTGTACATCAGAACCAACAGTTTAAAAGCAAATCAGTCTTGTGTCACTTAGTGTGAGTACAGTCTCTCCTCTCCCAAAGTCCTCAAAGCTGTCTTATAATTATCATAATACAATAAACTCAAATTCACTATGCAAACTTCACTTCATCAAGAATATCCATGATAAGGAAACATACAGTGGTTTCTAGAGTGATCCTGGGACTTATCATTTTACAGGGATCAATAGCATTGGCTGCGGTTCACACTGCAAGGCCACAATCTGTTGTGTGAAAGTGTGCAAAAGTTTTCCTGAGTCCGCTGTGGACAATAGGAAGGTGTGGTACCATCATCAGGATTCTCTATTTTTACACGACAGAAATTCTACTGGAATAAGCCTAGGCAGCAGAGAAAATTTATCAGAAGACTACTTTTCTGACCAAAAATACAGAGTTACAGCTAAGTCTCAGAGATCTCTAAGTCTCAGAGATCAAAGACATAGATCTCCTCAAGAATCCCCCAGCAGCTATTGTTCTACCCACCTTGGCTCCTGTCTCTGCCATTTTCTGCCACTGCACCGGGTCTCCTTCACCTTATGAGAAATATGCCCCCTGGCAGTACATGAGCGTCACATTCTGTCACTTCCGTTGCTCAGAATTTGAGGGGTTTCCTTTTGGTTTAGACCTTCTTGAAAATGAGGACTCTTACTTAGCACTTCAGAAAGCACAAGCATTTAGCCATTAGCCAATTAAATAAGTCCACAGGAAAGAGTTCACGGAGAATCCAAGTGCTCACACAGAACACACATGTACATGAGGGCTATGCTCAAGAAAAGTTATCGGCCAGGGAGGTCCTATAAGTAACATTCATTAGACTTGGCAGCCAATTGAATTAGGCCACATGCTTGTTATGAATGTATTTTAGGGAATAATTACCAAAATGCATATAAATTTTAAAAAAACAAAAATTCAGGCGTGTATGGAATAAAATTCAATTATCCAGATGTACTTATTGAACCAAATTATCTCATCAATGATTTAGATTTCTCCCACAGCATCTTCACATGATTAGAACAGTGAACTGTGAAACAGTAATTAAGTGCAACTGAGGTCCTGGGGGAAAACTGTGCCCATTTTGAAGCAAATTTCTCTGAGATATTTAGTCAAATATTCCAAAAACTACTTTCGTCTTCTAGCTCAATTTTTCTGACTTTTATGAGTGAAAATGTGAAGTACCATTCCCTTTTACTGAGAGAGAAGCCAAAACTTGATGAGAGCAATGCATGGGAATGTATGTTAATCATTAGAAGGTTAAGAGCTTAGGTTCTGATGACACAGTTCTCTTGATACAGCTCTCAACTGGAGGACTGTTTATGTGAGAATTCAAGCAGCTGCCACTGCATGAGACATCGTGGTGGAGGCAAATCGTCAACTACGAAATGTAAAGCCTAAAAGCTGGTTTTGGACAGATTGAAAAAAACCAAAAAATCAAAAACAAAAAACACTCAACAAATAGACTGCATTGTTGTTGGCTGAAGCTCATTTTTGAAACTATGTTGCTCAGCACTAAAGTGGACAGTGTAATCAGTTCCTCTGCAAAAATAGCAAGATTTTACAAAGGCACAAAAATCCACAGAGATGAAGCAGTGACTGGAAAATTTGATCCACATGGTTGTATTTTTAGAGTTGTAAGAGACTGACCTCAATTTGCAGTTTCTCTAGCAATAGTTTAATTTTTAAAGAGCCTATTTGTAGTATTTTTATTTTTTGTAGTCTTGTACAGTGTAAATTTCTTTATGTATTATTTCTACAAAGATTGAATAAATCCTTTCTTAGTTGCAAATATTCCTTATTTTTCAACTTTGCAAATAATAGCCTGTTCCACATACACTGTGTGGTATGTTTGATGGAAATTTTGGTGGAAATTTATGGAGGATGGAATGTACTGTTTTGTTACCTTCACAATATCTGAAGGGTAAAGAGATGGTGAACAGATGGGAAAATTCTCACTGCTGGAACCCAAACAGCAAGATTTTATATATATATTTTTATCACTATGTGGGAAAATCTAGTGTGGAAAAAATGGTGAACTATCCGTATTTAAAACAGACACTATCTGGTTGTTTTCACAGGCATATCATTATTATTTTATAGATAAGAAAGTATATGTTTGACAACATATATAATATATATATATATACACACACACACACACACACACACACACATATGTGTGGTTAAGTAGTATTGTAACCAAAAGGAAAAGAAATCTAGAGTTAAAACGTTCTTTATTTTAAAGTATACATTTTCTAAACCTATTATTGGCCATTCAGTTGACAATCATATTACTATGTGATATTCAAATGTTAAATGTATATCTCATTTTGACTAAGACCATTACATCATTCCTTGTCAAATGTACTAAAATATGACTAGGTCTAGCTCTGATTAGATAAGGGACTATATGCTGGTATGAACAGATCCAACCCCAGACATTGATTCCCAAGTTGAGGGAAATGGCAAAGTTATTATTGATGATAGTGTCAAAACTAACAAGTTTCATGTGTCCTTTATAAACATATGGCTATAGCCCCAAAAGTGACACAGTTAAGAGTCACTCATTCAAATGATTGATGGCCAAAAAGATGAAAAATTTGTGATTCTGAATATCTACCATTAAAGAAGTTTGCTCATCTCACTCTGAGTTTCCTGCTTTACTGCACTAATTGGAGTCACTTGAGTAAAAATACCTTACCATTGGGTAGAAATTGGCTCATTAGAACATATCACATAGAGATTAGAACCCAAATCCGGCATTGGAGAGTAGACATGTGTGGTTCTAGGTCTATGACTTGGCAATATCCTTACTTTCTGTAAGCATAAATACTTTTCTACGATTGTATGATTGTGAAGTTAAATAAAATAATCTGTGTACAACACCCAAGGACCAATGAATGGGAGCTCATCCTGTGATGCTATTTAGCCTTTTCTCACTTGTGTGAATTACATGGTATTGTTCACAATACATGAAATTGTTCACAATCTCTGTGTCAAGTGAAGACTAATGCAAGATCATAGAAGTTTCCTGATTGAAATAAGTACTCATAAGGGGTTGATGAAAGCAAGGAAACACTGTAAATTAGACAATAATTAAAGGACTTCTTTCTATACTAGTTGAAACAAAATGAAATGGTGGATTGGTCCAATTATATCAATAATTCAAGCCCTAAAATACTCAAAGACTTTTATGTAGTTTGTCTGAATATTTCAGGCTGAATATCTGAATAATTGCCCCAATTATTCTTATCATTTTGAATATATTTATAAACCTGGTATTTTTTGTGTGTGGAAATTAGGTCCTGAATCATGTCTCCAATTTTCCAATATAAATACAGTATCATTTTTCACTTTACCCTTCTAATTTGTTTCAAAATTTAGTGGCTTTTTTTTATTAAATTGAAGTTTGTGGATAAATGGGAAAATCTTCAATGAAATATGGTACTTCCAAGTGTAATTTTGGTTTGAATTGGGCTGCTTATGATAACAGCTTCATACAACAGTGACAAGACACGGCTTTCTTTAAGGGTGATTGTCGGGGGTGGTGTGTAGTTAGAAAGATTAAAAAAAAAATCTCTCAGCTTTTATTCTACATGTAGAATTGAGTTCAGATCCCAGAATAAATGTTTCAACTCCACCTGAAAGGGGTTATTCAAATAAGTCCAAGACAGTGTTGATATCAGAAGATGGTTAAAATTACAGTTATTTAAAACTAAAATCACCCCCTCTTTTTTTCTGTTTTTCATAAGTAATACACCTATTTCAAGGTAGAATAAATTCTTCTGATTGCATTTCCTCAGCTACAGCCCTGAACTGAACATAATATCAGCACTGAAATAGAAATTAGCCACATTTAGAAAACAGCCAACAAAAGATTTTAAACTATTGAAGTATACATCAATTAAGATAGACCGGGCACAGTTAAAATTTAGTGTCTGTACTAACAAAGTCTGTCAGCTCACCGTCATTTATGTTTCATAATAAGTATAGTGCTTTGCAGAAGGTGGGAATAGCATTACCATGGATTGACACACCTATTATGCTTCCGACAAGTACTGCACAGAAACTTGTATAGCGAGTGTCTTTGTTCACCATGAGGTCTGTGTTACAGATTGATCCCTAGCGATGAGGAAGGAAGAGGCCCAGACACAATTACAGCCCACTTGAAAGGCTACGCTCTGTAAAACACTGTGGGTGTAAGTCCCTGCATTAGTGTATGCACCCTCTCTTCCGGTTATTAATAAGTCTGCTGGTCTTCTAGACAACTCTCTGGTCTTCGCTTTCAAACCTATTCAAACCGAATGATGATGTGAATGGTTTCCTCAACACAGACAATGGGTTGAACAGGAAAACAAGGGCGATCGCTTCTCTCTGGACTTTGCTCAGTCCTACCTTTGAAACTCTCAGTCTGTGTTTCCTTGGTGTCCTTGCTCTCCTGCTCTGAGATTTACTTGAATGTGGAATGCAAAAAAAGGTGAGCACTTCCATGGAAGAGACTGGTGGGGAAAGGGCTCTACACATAACACAGTGAAAGAGCATCACGGAAGGGAAATGAAATGAGGTGGAAGAAGCAGGGAGAGGAAACGATAGGGCAAAGAGTAACTCTAGCATACTTTCCCAATATAAGGAGAAAAATTTTCCACCATTAAACTTCAGTTGCTCTAAGGATAATCTGAAACCATTCTTTTTCTTATGTTAATCTAGTAATTTTGTGATCTTAAATCTTTAATTGAATGAATTTCAAGAAAGAAAATACAGAACCAATTTCTTGAATTGTGATTACTAACATACTGATTTTTTTTTTTGAGGCAGGGTCTCACTTTGTAGTTCAGGCTGGCTCTGAGCTCACTATGGAGCCCAGGCAAGCCTCGAACTCAGAAATCCTCCTGCCTCTGCCTCCTGAGTGCTGGGATTACAGGCGTGAACCACCATGCCCGGCCTGATTTTTTTTAGAAGGTTTTACCTAAATAGCTACCTTAATATAACTTCGACCCAAACATTTACTTTTAAAAATTCCCCCAAAAGGCATGCATGAATCCAAAGATTTAATTCTAAGGCTACACAATTATTTTAATAAGCATAAAAATAAAGGATTTGTTTTTGTCACCATATGTATGTATATATATATGTATACATACATACACATACATATATATCGCATAAATAGTATCTGTTTTCACTGATATCACATTCTAATAGTAAGACAAAAATGGAAATTTTTGCTTATGCTTGAGAAAAGTGTGTTCATATATTAACTAGAAAAAATGGGTTGAAGAGTAATATGTTTCCAGATATATGTTCAATCATACTCACATTGTTTCTGTTAGCTACTGTTCATAAGAAATCGTTCCCAAACCACTTATTGTTACAGACAGTGCTTAACTAACTAATTGTCACCTTGAATGGGAAGGCCCCACTGAATTGATCAGTGTGGTTCTGGGAGTGGAAGACCCACCTTGAGGAGGCTTGTTGTCGGAAAGGTATAAAAGGATAATAGGAGGAAAAAATTTCAATTGATCTTCTTGGAAGAGCTTCCTTGCTCCTTCTTTTCTTCAGAAGAGTTTTGGCGGTTGATCCTCAAAGGAGCTTTGGCTGCTTTCTTTCTTCAGGAGATCTTCGGTCCTCATCTTCAGCTTGGACATCATCTCCTGGCTTCCAGTGCAGATTTCTCAGCCTTCTGGCTCAGAGACTTCTGACTTTTGGCACAGACATTTCAGCTTCCGGCGCTGGGCCTTGGGCCTTTCCATTGCAGATCCTTGTTTCCCCTCACAGACCATTCAACCTCCCAATACAGACATGCAGGGGATGTTGTGGGCACTCCACACCCTCCTCTGGATCTCTCAGATCTTCATTGCACAGACAGATATGCCTTGTGCTCTTCGACATCTTCCTCAGTGAGCTCTGACTAATAGGCCACTGACACATTCCGTGCACCACTGCAGGCCTGTGGTTGGCTGGCCCAGCTCTGTCCCACATGTCTTTCATAGTTCCTGGAAGAGTGGATTAGACTAACCCTGCTTTTTCCCATGGCAATATCAGAAATGCAAGAGAAAGCAAAAACTGGGGAGGCCTGTTTAGGTCTATGTTTATGATTATTCCATTAAAAAAACCAGTAAAACCAGAAGATGTATAGGTACCAATATTAACTGACATAAAATTATCTGTGATTTTTAGTTTCTTCTGTTCATCTTTCTAAAGTTTCAGAAACAAAAGTTGCGCTATTTTTTAGGATCACATGCCAATGAACACATTTTAAATATTTCATCAAGCTAAATAATCACAAATTGCCTACACTATGGTTTTTCTTTACATTAATACAGAGCTGAGGCCAATGAGAGAAAGACCTAATATTTTGTGTCACCTGTTTGGCACATTTACTGTCATACGTTTAACTGATCAACTGAAAAGTAGTGTAGGATTATGAAGGTAACACCATCCCAGTTTATTCACTTATATTCTTCACTTAAGAAAAACCATGTGATGAGAGCACCTCAGGTCATCTCCAATAACAGTGTTTTAGAATTTATTTTTATTTGCATACACTCCATTACATGTTTTGATATGGGAAGAAACTAGCTAATATGTTGAAGTGCTGGTCATGTTTTTCAGAAGATGTGTGGTTTCTCATCTCACAGCCTTCTTCCTAGTGGGATATAAACAGATTGCTTTAGGCCCATCCTTGCTTATTTTTTATTTTTGCTTTCTTTTCTCATGTAAGTTTTTTTTTCACCTCCTCTGAAAAGGCTTAAGATTTTTTTCCCCTCCTTTTTTGGGTGCCATGATTAGACTGAGTGGTAGATGTTTCTAGTGAACCTTTATACCAATTAGTCTAAAATATTAAAGACAAGTAACTTGAGAAGGAAACTCACTTTTCTATAGCACTTTGCAGCAGATGTATCCTATTTACTTCTTTATTTTATTGCTTAATGACTGGATCTGAAGTAATTGCACCATTTGACAGATATTTATTTGTAAAATGTGATTCATTCAGTCAGACACTTTGAGAATGATTTTCATGCCAAGTGTTAAAACTGTGTAGGCTTGAGTAGCTGTTTCAAAAGATGCAAACACGCATGTAAATTCCATGCATCAAGCACATCTACTTTCGGCTCTTTTTATTATAGAAATATTCCAGTTGACAAAGAGTGCTAGTGAATAGACGGCAGGGACTTCTGAACTTTAATCAACCGCAATCACTGCCAGAGTTCAGAATTAATTTCCTAACCATGAATCACCTGCAGACAATGAATCACGTTTTAGAGAATTTTGCCAAACAAAACAAGCCATCATGCCCTGTACAACTCTTGAGGACAGGGCCATGGAAACTCATTTGATTAGCATAGTTGAAATAGTGAAAAGAAAAGAATACTACAGAATAGTTGAACAAGCTATCAAATAAGGCCTGGTGACTTTCAACTTACAAAGACAAGGGAATTAAAAGTTCAACAAGAAAGTCTTTCTGGAATAGTCTGCTATACTCATGGGTTGGATCCTGTTCCTAGATTTGAAGTATCAAAGACCAAAGTAAAGGATTTTCTGTTAATAATTTCTGGCTATTAGATGTTGTCACATTCCAGCACACACAAAATATTTCCACATATCCTTTGACTGCTTTAGAAAATTTTTCTTAGTTTCTGAATCAGATACTGTCACTCCCCAGACAAAAAAGAAATGGAGGGAATTCAAAAATATTCAGATAATTCAAGGGAATGAATACATTTCACTAAAATAGCCACGTGTTTTGCTTTGTTTTGTTCTGCTTTCCCAAAGCAAAACTGAGGCCCTATACCCTGAACTGTAAACCTCCAACCCCCTTTTTGAATCAGGATCATGTTAAATTGCTAAATTGCCCATGCTGGGCTGAAATTTTCAATGATTCTTCACTCTCCCAGTACACTAGGATTACAGACATGAGCCACAGTTCCTGACTGACAAGTCATTTCACACTAAAACTGTTGGTGTGATTGTTTTAATTTTCCATTTTCTCTTCCAGCTTTAAAATTAAAGAACTATTTACCTTTACTTGTTTTTAGACTCTATGAAAAATGTGCGATAAATTTTAATTTCAAGGTATTAAACAAAATATGTGACCCTTTACATGATATTGTTAAAAAGTAATTTTTTTTTTTATGGGGCTGGGGATTTAGCTCAAGTGGTACTACACCTACCTTGGAAGCACAAGGACCCAAGTTCAATCCCTGGTACCGCAAAAAAAAAAAAAAAAAAAAAAAAAAAGTAATTTCTTAAAAAGAAAATATATTGTTAAATTTGAAGTTATGCCATCAAATAAAAGACAATTTTAAATCATAAACGACTGTGACCAACCCAAGATATCTGTCATGCACTGCATCAAATGATGCAGAGAGTAAAAAGAAACTTCATTACAGAGAGTACAGAGAGTAAAACGAAACTTCACTGAGAAAAAAACAGTGAATAGTAATTTGTACTGTTATATTGTTAGACTATCAAAAACTCAAACAAACTGACTTTAATTTATTTACTTAATGTTGAATGATCAGTACTATCAAATAAATTTTCTCTTATAGATTTACCTAAAGTTGGCACATCCATTAAAAATGCAATATTCATGTTTTACTAATAAAATCAACGTTTTCTAGGCAGGGAATCAGTATTTCATCTTAGACCATGAGAACAGGCAAGCCAAGCTGCTAAGCATCCACCATCACTATTTAGCCAGCTGAATTTATCACATTAAATATTAACATTATTGAGTGAGATATCTCTTTGACAAACACACCATTTGATCACAGTTTTACAGGGTGGCGTGGTAGAACCTCCTGATCATTCTCTGCTGCTCCCTCATTGCCCTGGGTTCACATTTCTCTCTTCCATAGTTCTGATTCTGTACAGACCTTAGGTCTGACCAAACACACACTGGGTTCTCTGCACATTGGCCTTATATCCAACCACTTTCACTCTCCTGACCAGTGTCCCTCAGGCACCCACAAGTAAGCTATAAACCTAGGACCTCCGCCTTTACTTGAAATTACTCGTTTTCAAATTGCAAATTCAGATCCTATAATTATTTGATACAAAATTCTTTCTCTGTTGCTCAATTTTTCCAAATACTTTGTTTAGCTATTTTAGATTACTTCAGATTATTAACACTTCTTTATCCTCATAACCAGTTCCTCCCTACCTTCCTTTCTTAAATCACCAAGTTCCACGAGCCATTGTCTCAAATACTCTGTTTCAATATCCTAACCTCCTTACCTATTATTCTTCCAATATCTGTTGGCAGAGGCCCAGGCAAAGAAGACCCCAACCACTTTCCACCTCAGCATGTCTACCTCAGGAATAAAATGTAATTTGAGAAAATCACTATGCAGTTAGATACCACAGTAAGTTCATTCTCCAGGAAAGCAAGTCCTACTTTTACATTTTCTTTCCTTTTCTGCTAGATCCATTGGTATTTATTTCAAACTAAACAGCTTAATAATATTGGCATACAAAGCGAGCAATTTCAAAGGAACTTACAAATTCACTGTATAGTACAGTGACCAGAAAAAAGATTGTGATTACTATCAATACAGAATATCTGGAAGTGTCCTTCTTTCAATAATCAAGTGTTGGAGACTCAAATAAATAGGAGCTTTTGCTGAAGTGGAAAAACTAATGAACTTTGCTTGGAGTTAAATATTTGGGATTAACTAACTTGAACTCTCACTCAATATTAGTGTAGGAAGCTTCCCAAGGTTAAGCATAGAGAAAAGACGTACGTGCCTAACTTCCCTGGACCACCTGACAAGCAAATGTAGCACAAAGTTCTTGAGGATGCTTCAAAACCTGGGGGGTCCAGGCCTGGGGGGTCTGTGTCTTTTGGCTCTGATTTTCACATTTGTTAAGTGGGTCTACTAGAAATGATTTAATGGGATTTTTGTGGAGACTGAATGGGACAGTATGTATAAACTATTTGGGAGAATAACTAGCTATTACCTCCTTTCTATTTATAACCCTGTTGCAGTTTTCTTAAAATGTTCTCATTTTTGCGGTCGCCTTATCCTCATCTCTGCCCTCTCTTCACCATGTCACTAAAGCTGCATTTACTGAAGTCACTGACCACTGGCCCTTCATCCTTTCTTGACACTAAATCTCCTAGACTCTCCCTCTCAGTTTTAGTTATTCCGTTGATATCATCTGACACGACCGACCACACTAGTCTTCCCAAAGCCCTCTTACCTCCCTGCATGAAGGCACAGTCCTTCATCTCTCCCAACTTTCAAGTCTTTTACCCCTTTTGCAAGATTCTGAAGTCACTTTCCAGTAGGGAGGTCCTCAAAGACCTTTCTTTCCTCATGCCACACACTTTGCCACCCCCTATGCATTCTCATAGGTTCACATCTTTACTGTTTGTTGTCAAATTTGAAATAAAGGGTGCCATGAGAAAAGAATGGTGTGAAAATTAGGATTGACCTCTCTCAGACAGACAGCCTCATCCATCCTGCTGGTCTCTGTCCCGGCATCCCCTGTGGCATTAATGTCTGACACTGGGCTGCTGTTAAACTCAGGACATTAAGGGAGGAAAAACAGGAAGTTCAAGGGTCTGGATGGCTTGCAGAACGTGTCCTGGAAGTTGCATAAATCATCTCAGCTCACAGTCCACTGGTGAAGGTGTAGTAGCTGGGATGGTGATGCGGGCAGGTGACCCTACCCCGCAGGGAGGCTGAGGTAGGAGAAGCACAAGCTTCAACCCAGCTCGGGCAATTTAGGGACATTCTGTCATAAGTACATAAATATAAAATTAAAGGGGGAAGGCAACATAGCTCAGCATGAAGGCTCTGAGATCAATTCTTAGTATCTTTCATACACTCACACGCATGTGCACACACACACACACACACACATAAATGGCCAAATGACCACAAGGCTCCCCTGTAAGGATTAGGAAATGTGACATGATCTGAGTACATCCTAGGAAATATGGGAAGGATGGTTTAAATTGGCAAGTAACACCCTCTGTCACACTGTCTATAAGCCCAGTAGCTACAGTTTCTATAATTTTAGCCCAGGACCCTTCTTTACCTTCAGACTTACACATCTAATAGTTTATTGGACATCTCCACCTCAATTTCAGGTTTCATGAGCATAGAAAGAGCAACTGAAATCCCCAAACAGGGAACGGTGCCTCATCCTTCACTCCTCTGCTTCTGTTCTTCCTGTCCACTGCCTTATAAAGGTTTCCACAGCCAGGCGTGGTTGCTCATGCCTATAATCCCAGCACTCAGAAGGCAGAGGCAGGAGGATCCTCACAAGTTCAAGACTAGTCCGGACTACATTATGAGTTCAGAGTTAGCCTGAACTACAAAATTAGACCATGTCTCAAAAAACAAACAAACAAACAAAAAACAATTTTTAAAAAATCCTATCACATTCGGCTACCAATGCTCCATTCTACACCTCTCTCCAATGCTCAGGTTACTGCCATTTTTACTACTTGTGTCTCCAGTCTCCATTATTATTATCCTTTTATTACAAATATTCCCTCTTCTCGAAATCATAAATTGGCTGAATCTAATTCCTCATTTGCCAAGAAGAATGCAGAGGAAGCAGGATGTTGTGTTATCTCACTCTATTTGGTGTTGCAGATAGCAGAAGGTTCAGGAAGGAGTTCTCTAAAGTTTGACTTTGTCCTCTCATCCTGAGTGAGGACATGATAAACTCTTATTGTACTATACTGTGAATAGTGAGGATTGCCTGTGTTCTCAATGGTGAAGCCCGTGATGTTTCTAAAATGCAAAGCTAATCCTACCACACCACCATGTCACAACTTTTCAATGCCTTTCCAGTGCCACTGTGATAGTCTACATTCTTCTTTTCTAGTTTATTTTTATCTTTATTGGCACATTGTATATACACATCATGATGATCCTCTATTGCCCTGCTAGGAACATACACAAAAGAATTAAAAGAATCATATTGTCATGACATATGTGCACCCATGTTCATAGCAGCTCATTTTGTAATAGCTAAATCTTGGAAACAACCCAAATGCTCATCAGCTGGAGACTGGATAAAGAAGACATGATTTTTCTATAAAATGGAGTATTACTCTGCTTTAAAGAATGATAAATTTTAGTCATTTATAGTCTACATTCTTAACAAGGCATACAAATCATAAATTTTCTGATTCTTCTTAACTCTGCAACCCCTCAAACTGAATATTTGACTCTAGGGAAAATTTATTTGAATATTGGGGATTCCATTTCTTCCTAGTCTTAAGATTTTGGCCATTGGCATTCTATTTGACTGAATCTTTCCTCTTTCACCAAAGATCTTTTTCTACCTAAACCCTATCAACCCTCAGTCAGTAGTCATCATGTCCCCCAGGCAGTTATGGGACTATCGACTATTGCTGATGTATTCATTTAGGAGCCTTTTGCCATTTACTATGTTAGCACATGGCAATTAACCACTTATAAAACTTTGTTATAATTCATACATCATTTTTTTTCTCCTTGAGAATATGAAATTTGTAATGGCAGAGATGATTTTATTTTCTCCAGAGCTTAGTGTAGAATATAATAGAAGCTCAGTGGATATTAGACACTTAATAGTTGTATATCTGAATAATTTGGAATGAAGACAAAAGTACTCTAAGAGTATTTAGTTTAATGAGGAGTTTTTAGAGCATTATGACTAGGATGAACACATTAACTTCATAACTTGGGTACATTTTGTTTAGAAAACAGCTAGGTAACACTTTTCAGCACAATGATCTAAAATGAAGGATGTCAGGACAGACACAGAAATGTCAGAACCTACTTACCACTTTGTCTCTTTCTCTCCTCTCTAGTCCACAGATGAGAAGTCTTGTCCTAGCCTGCAGTCTGACTCCATGAAGCCTGCTTGATGGGAAGTTAGAAGGAGACAGTGAGTAGAAAGATGTGAGCCCTTCAGCTGGCCTAACGCTTTCTCCTCAGTCAGACCCTCCTTCCTCACCCATGGTGCTCACGGTAGCAAGTGGTCCTGTCCCCAGGTGCAGGAGGTGCCAGGCATCACTGGTGATCACTGAGAGGAATCTGGCAATAAAATATCAATGCTTATTAGATTTAAAATATTAGTCTATGCTTTCTATTTTGTTATCATTTACCTTTATTTTGTCAGGTTAGATTTTTATAGCACATATTTGCATTATATAATTGTTACATTCTTTCTAACACATGGTACATGTACATAACACATCTTGATTCTTTTTACCGTTTTCTTTTCCCTCCTCCCATGCTCATTACATCTCTTGACCTTTTCCTATTTGAACAAATATCTATCTCCCACTTTCAATTACCTATGTCTTATTTTAGTCTTCATGTATACTTTAGGTTTCCACACAAGAGGAATCATGCAGTATTTTAGTTTGGGTCTGATTTATTCCATTTAACATATTGGTCCTAAGGTGAATCCACTCACCTACAAATGACTCAAATTTATCCTAAGAGGTACAGAATGCCAGTAAATATGTGAAACAATGTTCAACATCCCAGCCACTAAAGAGATGCAAATTATTATTGAGATTCCATTTTACTCCAGAACAAATTGCTATTACCAAGAAATCAAATAATGACAAATGGTGGACAGAATGTGGAAAACAGGGGACCCTCTGCATTGTCAATGGGAATGTAAACTGGAAACCAGTATAAAGATTCCTCATAAAATTAAAAATAGAAATTCTAGGGCTGGAGGGTTAGATCAGTGGTCCCGGCGCCTGCCTTGCAAGCAGAAGGTCTTGAGTTCAATCCCTGGTAACCACATATAATGCTGGGCGTGGAGACTCACACCCACCAACAATCAACACCGCATACCACAATGCCGGGCATGGTGGCTCACGCCTGTAATCCCAGCACTCGGGAGGCAGAGACAGGAGGATTGCTGAGTTCGAGGCTTTCCTGAGCTACATAGTGAGCTCAGAGCCAGCCTGAACTACAAAGCGAGACCCTGTCTCAAAAAAAAAAAAAAAAAAAGGAAAAAAAATAGAAATTCTATTTGACCCAGTACTTCCCCTTCTAGGTATCTTCCTGAAAAAGCTAATGACATCAAATCACATTGATGTGTGTATATCCATGATTATAACAGCACAACTCATAATTGCTCAATGTTGGAAGCAGCCTGTATGTTCACCAGCAGATAAATAGAAAAAGAAAGTGTGGTATTTATATACTTTTCAGCTATGTTTTCTGGAGTGGAGAAGAAATGAGACAATCTATTCCAGATCAGGCAAAGACAGTGAGATAGAATGTGATCATTTCCCTGAATATCTGATTTTTTAAAATGAGAATAAGAATGACTTTACCTTTATGCAAATAAATGGTCTTTTATACAGAGAACACAGAACCCTAGTAAGGAGTACAGTGAGAGCAAACTTTAATACTGTTACTGTAGGCAAGAAGAAAAAGAAGGGAGGTCCCAGCATAAGATAAGTCTCAAAGCTGAGGAAGACAGTGGTGCCACTAAAGGAAGAGGATCATGTCATCCTCCTGGTTTCTCTGGTCATAGCAAGGAGTATAGAAGTCCTGTAGCCATGCAGAATAGTTCCACCAGTGGACTCAATAGCTGCCTGTTCCTGACGTTTTTGTTTTTTCCATGGAATAGTATGGATGATATCTTCAAGGGCCTAACTGATTGTAGTTATAGACTTTTTAAATTAATTTTTATCTTTATTGGTACATTGTATGTACATATCATGATCACACTCAACACTGGGAATTTCTACCAGTATATGGTACGATTTAATTCTCATTTTTTCCCATTTCCCTACCCACCCCACAACCTCCACCTCCTAAATACATAAGCTTTGTTTCCCTTTTTTAAATTACGATCATATTTATTCTTTACCCCTCATTACTCACTCCCCATCACATCTCTCTTTGAATATTTTCTATTTCACAATATCCATCATACATTCTAGAACTCATTCACATCTTCAGTTTCTCATGCCAGAGAATAGATATGATATTTACAGATCTGTGACCTAGTTATTTCACTTATTAGTATGTCCTGAAGGTACTTCCATTTAAGTATAAATGACTCAAAGTTATCATTCTTTAAGACAGAATAATACCCTATTTTATAGAAAAACCACATCTTCTTTATCCAGACTCCAGTTGATGGGCATTTGAGTTGTTTCCAAGATTGGGCTATGACAAACTGAGCTGCTATGAACATGGGTGCACATATGTCTTTATGATACGATTCTTTTAATTCTTTTGTGTATATTCCTAGCAGGAGAATAGCAGGGTCGAGTGGGACCTCTAATCCTAGATTTCTTTAGGAATCTTCACACTGACTTCCATAGAGGTTGTACCAGTCTACATTCCCACCAACAGGGAGAAGTGTTCCTTTTTCTCCACACGCTCACCAGCATTTGTTGCTGGCCAATTTTGAGATAACAGCCATTCTTTGTGGAGTGAGATGAAATCTTAGTGTTGTTTTCATCTGCATCTCTTAAATGATGAGCAATGTTGAGCATTTCTTCATATGCTTCTTGGCAGCTTTCACTTGTTCCTCTGAGAAGTGTCTGTTCAATTCAGCTGCTCATTTTTTAATTGGGTCTTTAAATTTAGGGGGACTGATATTTTTAACTTTTTATATATTCTAGATAGTAGGCCTTTGTCTAAGAGACAGCTGGTTACAGACTTTATTTTTTACAGAATTGGAGACTTGACTATTTATACATCAATTGTGTACTAGTCCTTTCAAGTTTTATTGCTAAAACTAGTCACATTGCTATATTTTAAACATAACATTTAGTGCTACATTTAGTGGTGTTTATAACTCTGTTATAAAAACTAGGTTTTAACTTCAAGCCTCCAAATTTTGAATAATTTATAAGACAACTTATGTCTGAAAAAAGAAGAGGAATTTTCATGGAGTGAGACAGGAGTACACAGAAAGCGAGGGTCCCATGGGCCACTACCAAGGCAGCAGGGGTCTCTCCATGAGAAGTAAAAAGGAGATATAAAATTTCTTCAGGTCTCTTCTGTCAGCAACTACATAGAAGTCTCACACTGATCCTAATGTGATCCTATTAGGAATATCCGTGGTTTTGTGTTTTAGCTCTCTGGACCAACATTTGCTGTTGTTCCATGATATGAAAGTGTGTGAAATGAAGACTTCCTCAGAGATCTGATGTAGACTATTCTCACTTGCTTTATGTACTTCACATTAACAGGTCAGGTCCTACTGATCTGAACAGATACATCCACTCTCTCTTTCTTATTTGTGGTTCATTTACTGTGTTTGTTATAGTTCTTGTTGACCTTATTTGTTTTATTTAAAAAATTGAGGCTTTAAAAAAAATAACATCTGAAAGTGTTTGTAGCAGCATAATTCTGGGAGCCTGAGGAGGGAGGATCATAACTTCAAGACCAGCCTAAGCAAACTAGTGGCTTGGTGAAATCTTGCTTCAAAACAAAAATAGAACTATACATGTGGCCAAATGCAAAGGGCCCAGGGTTCACGCCCTAGTTTTATCCCCCAAAATCAGCATTTTAACAATTGTATAACATTTTCAGAGGTCATGGCTTCATGTCTGAAAGGAACACAAATCTTGTTTCTAAAGATATAAATATTCTCAGTACTGCTCTGGATGAAGAACCTCTAGTCTATGCAGACATCAAAAGCTACCAATTCTTCCTTTGCTTCTCTCTGAAATATGTATCAAAGTATACAGTTGTAGACTAATGATTCCCCAGTGAATCTTAAGCTGTTCTAAAGATCATTTTCTACCACCCTGAAGGTTAAACTACATTTAATTGGCACTGGTGAGCAATTTATCTGGGGAATGGTAGTGTGAACATTCAGGAAATGTCTGGCTGCCATAGTGCTGGTGGGTTTATTCCACTAAAGTCACAAAAGATGATATCTGCAAACATTTTGTATCATAGTTGATGATGTGTCCCATTTAATCAATCAATGAACATTTATATTAGAGACTTCTATCACTGCTACTGACTGGACTCTTCCCTCTCTATTGGCCAATTGGCTCATGGGAATGGTGTTCACACAAAGATCAGGATGATCCTTGCCTGACTATAATGGTTATATATTTTTTTGTTTCTGGGCCCTGCTAAATGGAAAAGCCCATTACTGTACCAACAACTAGTAACTGAATACCTACTCTATTTTCAGTAGGTATAGTTCTAATTTAGCAAAATCTCAAAAATAGTCTTTCCCTGTCTTTCACATTCTTTTGCCTTCCCAATAGTTTATTATATTAGTAAACAGAATTTGTATAGAATTGTATAGATGTTTTTATTCTTCATACAACCAAAACTGTTACAGAGAGATGTTTTCCTTCTTCTGTAGCTGAAAAACCAGGAGACTGGGGTTTATCCAATGTCACAGCCAGTAAAGTGACTTTTGAGAGAACGTTTATCTCTGCTCTACTTAAAACACTGTAATAATTGCTTGGGTTTGGAAATAGAATTGGTAATGAGATGAGTAAAATAGTCATGACCAAAAGAATTTAATAGCAGAAATCATGAACTGATTTTGTCCCATTCTAAAGTAAAACTGAGAGCCTGGTGCATTTCCAAACCTCTCCCTCATATCCATCAGGGTGTGATTCAAATCTTTGAAGTCTTCCACAGTTGCCTGACCTCATGGGAGTCCTTCTGGCACAAGCCTGTCTCGGGCCTGATTTAATCTTTATTTCTCAGAGCCATACTTCTCAGAAGCTGTGTGTACAGCTGTATCCAAGTGTAACGACCATTTCTTCACTTCCCTAGATCTCCAGCTCACTCCAGTGTGTCTGCTGGCCCTGTCACTCAACTCAAACCACTTGTAGGAAAGTCATGTTGCCCTTCTTGTCACTAAATTTAAAATATATATATTTTACTGTCTTTATCTTCAAACTCTTAAGAGTTAGAAAAATACAGTGATAAACAGAGGACAAAACTCTGAAGTCAGACTGCCCTGGTGCTATAGTTTAGATCTTGGGCATCTCCTAAGAAATACAGTGTTAAAAGCTTCATGCCTAACTTGAAAGTATTGGGAAGGATTAGAACCTTTCAAAGGTGGGCCAGTGGGCAGTTTTCTGTCATAAGCATATCCCTTGGAAGGATCTCAGTCTTCCTCTTCATTTATTTGTGTGTGTGTGTGTGTGTGTGTGTGTGTGTCCCAGCCATGGGATGTGCAGCTGTGTTTCACTATGGCTGTCATGCCATGATACATTCCCTTGCCACAGGCCCCCAAGCAGTGGCACCAACTGATCATGGGTAAAACTGCTCAAAGTGGGAGATAAGATAAAAATAGAACTTTTTCTCTTATTAATTAGATTGTCTCAAGTATGTGCTACACTAATGGAAAGCTAACTAAAACATTTGGTTTATCAGTTATGGGCCTGAAGGAAAGCACTTACACTCTGCTCCATCCATGAAATGGAGATAATTGTATCTATAGATTCTACATCACATTATAGGTTAGATGATACAGTGAGTTACTATGGGTAAAGATCTGCACATACATATGAATGGCCATAGATGCTGGGTGTTAGTATTTATTACTTTGATAGCTGGTTGATACCTTATGGTTTGGATTTGAAATGTCCTCCAAAAGTTCATGTTGATCCCCAACAGTATTCAGTAATGGGCCTCTTGGAAAGTAATTAGATTGTGGGAGCTCTAATGTTTTCAGTGTATTAATCCATTGATGGATTCATAATGTTAAAAGCTACTAGAAGGTGGTAGACAATTAGGAGATGAGGCTTATTTGGAGGAAATAGATCCTTGTTTGCATGCTTTTGAAGGCTATATTTTGTCCCCAGCCCTTTACGCTCTTTCTCTTCCCATGCCCCACTTTTGTGTCTCTGTATCTCTTCTTCATTTTATTTTTATCCTAACAAATGTTTAATTTTTCAAGCTTCATTTGCATGGTTTATTTTTTTTTACTTTTCTAGTTCTCAACAATCTCAATATAATTCACACATCAGAATGTCAAGTTCATTCAAATGTGTCTTTCTGTTACAGACTCTTCTGAATTCTTGACTGACATCAAACTTTCTTCTTCTTTATATCTCCACTTGGATCTTCCATAAAGCTACAACTCTCTCCCTCCCTCTCTGACTGTCTGTCTGTCTGTCTGTCTGTCTGTCTCTCTCTCTCTCTCTCTCTCTCTCTCTCTCTCTCTCTCTCTGCTTCTTCCCACCATGTCATGAGCTCTTTTTCTCTGATCTGTCCACCACGCTTCCTTGCCTTGGAACTAGTCAGCTATGGACTGAAACCTCTATGAACATTTAGCTGAAATAAACCTCTTCTCCTTCAAATTATAGCAGGAGTGGCTAAGACACTTTCAAAGGATCTTCCTGTCTCCTTGACTTCTATCTATTTTCCTCATTTAAAGTAGAATGACCTTTTCAAACGGGAGACCCTATCACAAACTGTGTAAAACCTCTTCATGCCTTTCTTATATAAGAAAGTCAAACTATCTATTCAAATGAATCTCTAAAACCTGTGCATGGCAATTTTAAATTACCCTACACTTCCTTCCTCCTTTTTAATTGCTATACTTAGTGACCTTTTTCCATTTTATTAAACATTTCTTTCTCCCTTTCATTTGTTGGCCTTTTGCACATACTTCTCATCTTTTCTTCCTCTTTGCTTTTTAGTTCCTGCTCACCATGAGATTTTTGAGCATAGCATCTCATGCTCAGGTCCTTCCTCATCTGACTTTGACCAGGTACACCTTTTTGTATCTCACTTCTTTGTGATACGTTTGCAGTTTTATATTCTTTTTTTGGTCATTCTTTGACTATGTCTGGGTCATACAGCAAACTGTGAACTCTGAGGCTGTGCTTTTCAGGGAGGACGGTTTCTACTAGAAAACCAAAAACTGTCATGTCAATGCCACTGTGAGACTCTAAGTCCAGCTCTGTCTCCATAATAATGCCTGGAATAGCATGCGCCTCTTGCTCAAAGCAAGATAACTACAGAAACACGTATGTGCCGATTACAGCAGTCATTGCTAACTGTGCTTACATCCTGGAATCTTTGAATAGATGTGGTCATAGGAACTGTGACCAAATGAATTAGAGATTTGTTAAAGAACATAACAATTTTCATGACTGACATACACACAGGAAGTTTAAGGCATTTCAATTTACGTTTTCTAAGGTTATTGAAATTGCAACTTCTGGGTCCCCTCTACTCACAGAGAGTATTACATAATCCAAATCCAAAAGAATAATTTTACTCATTCACCAAATCTTATTTGCACTCTAATATATAGCCAATATTTGAATTTTTCTCTCCCTGAAAAGCGGCTGTTTTAAATTATGGTGACTATACTTAAACTCTACTAATAATCCCCAAACCACAAAGAGAACAAGCTGGAAATTGCATTATTTTCTTCTGAATTGCCAGAATATTGTCAACTTCAGCCTTCTGCTAACTTTACAGCTGAATAACAATGTGGTTGCCTTTCCTAAAAATCACAAAAATGTACAGTCCCTTTCTTATTTTGCAACTCTTTCCTGGGGCTTAATAGTAAACTAAACTGTGCTATGGTCTTAGGGTCCAAATGTCAAGCTTCTAAAATGACTACACAAACAAAACGGGATGATTCTACTTGAAAGTTTTTCCTATTAATATTATACAATGTATTTCAAAGAAAAAAAAAGCCTCAGGACAGTTCATTTGAATGGCCACAAGAGAGCAGTAAGAAATTAAAGCTCGGAAGGATGACTCATATTCATACTCTGTTTTTTGCTATTAGGAGGAATTGAAAGACAAACCTACTCATATTTGTTCTTAGATTTAACAATATAGTTTAGCATTTTTTAAACTTGCTTTTTGTGTTTTAGAAAGTTCTTTTGAAAAGGACAATAATGATAACATCAATACATCTAGGGCTTGTAGGAACTGAAGTTTGTGGGTGAAGAAGAAAATAATTACCCAGAGGCATGGAACATCTTGAGAGGCCATCTAGCCCATCCTTATGGATAATGAAAACTAAACAAAAAGGTATGTAACCCATTTACAAAGTTTCATGAGAGAAATTTCTAACATCTCTAGAGCATAACAAATACTTAAAAATGTTAACTATTGGGAAATTTTCTTCATGTCTAATCCTATTTCTTCATATTATAATTTATTGTTTTCAACAATATCTAGGTCTGAAGTCTATTCCTATTTCTTTACCTGTCCCTACTCTTTACTGGCCATACTAATTTTGACATTATACATTTGGAATCTTGGATATCATGAATAGTAGAAATGAATTTAGAAATCATAAATATTCCAAGTGACTAGCCATAACCATAATATATGAGATGCTTTAAAATCAGTTAAAAAATGTGAATTTCCTGTTGAACACTGATATCTTTAATAATAAAAAATACTTTAAAAATAATCATGGTCCATAGTCACATGAAATTGTTCATGCTAAACAATAAGCAGAGCAAAATAAATTAAATTGACATATTTTATCCTAGTAGAAAGTTCAAATTTAAAAGACCCTTAGAAAGTCCAAATTTAAAAGACCCATAGCATCTAGAGTTAAGAAAGAAAAACCACTCACAAACACAGATGCATATGTGAGAACTTTCAAAAGGGCAGTTTTGAAGTACATATCAAAATTGTTACAACTGTAAATTTCCCTTAACCTGGTAATTTCACTGATAGGCATTAAGCCTATGAAAACAATCATAGCAATAAATGCACAAATTTTAATACTAAAAAAATCAGGAAGAAGAAATATGTGTGATCTCTAGAAGGAGAATTGATAAAAATACAGAAATACAAGTAGACTTGTTAAAGCCATTTAAAATAATATGAAAACCTATTGTCTTTGAAGGATATTGACATATTTAGTCTAAAATAAGTTTGTAAACATTATACATGTATGGTTCTACTTAGAAACTAAGTAGACTACATTGAAAAGGCCCAGATAATATAAATCAAAACAGCAATTATGACTGTGTAAGTCTTGCAGATTTTTAAAAATGGTTTCTGTAGAGTGTGTTTATTTTTTATTTGTTTGTTTGGTTTTTAATGATTAACATGTTACTTTAGAAACATTAAATATAGAAAAATTATTTCTTATTTTGGAAAAAAATCCTCAATCATTTTTTTAAAATGATTTTATTGGTACATTTTATATACACATCATGATCACAGTCAACACTGAGAATTTGTACCAGTACATGATCTTCAGATAATCTTAAAAGTTAGTGTGGTGAATTTATGAGAAGTTGGAAATTTTAATCTGAATATAGCAAGTTGAGGTAAAAACATGGATTGATAAAATACAGTCTGTAGAATTAACATTTTCCTAATAATATAAAAGAAAAATATATAACAACAAGCTACCATGGTAGGTACCAGTTATATCTACAAGAAAGTAGTAAAATTAGATGAATTGTAAAAATCTACTCAGATAGATTTTATACTTCATAAGTGAATAGCTTTGAACTTTAAGGAGAAAACTTTTTACCTCTTTCACTCATAAACATGACACTTACCTGGCATTTAACCTATTTCATTTTTCTAGCTGTTCTAAATAACCATACTCTCATTAATTTTCTTGCTTATAATTAATATAATGAAGTATATTTCAGCAGGGCTTTTACTTATGTGACCTCTGTGAAGCCAAAGAGAGTTTACATAAAGATAAAAAATCATTAAATATAAAAATTCTGAATAATACAATTTTGGGAAATAACACATGTCTCTTAATTTATGTTGTGTTTGTGCCTAGATGTCCACCCAAAACCTCATGTGGTAAGAGGTGGGGCTTGTTCAGAGGTAGCTGGATCTAGAGTGTGTGACTGACTCCATATGCAATACTAAGGTTAGCGGTGCTAAGATAAGGATATGTGATTACTAAATCTGTCCACTGATTGGTTTGGCACCTGCTCTAATCCCAGAAACCTAGATAGGATATAAAAGGGCAGGAAAGAAGTTGCTAAGGTCCCTTGTTTGCTTCTCTGCCTTCTGCCTGCCATGAATTGTTTCTTCTCTACAGTATCTGTCTGCCATGCCACCTGGCCTTGGAACCAGCTGATTATGGAGCAAAGCCTTTACAAACCATGAGCTAAATATGCCTTTCTCCCCTTAACTTTTAGGTGTTAGGTATTTTTGTCTCACCAACAAGAAAGGTAACTAAGATAGTATAAGATATTTGCAATTATTTATTTTTCAGTGAGTCTGAATTTACCTCTATAAGTGCTAATCTGATCAGCTACTGAATATCTCCTATGAACCTGGCTAGTATTATCTTAGACCTTAAGACAGTATTGAAACTTAAAATGTAAAATCAGGATTCAATATTTTGCCCATGAATGATAAAGTTGAAGATGGGAAGGTAGCTCATGCAGTATACAGCACATCCAGGCCGTTACTTTTTTTGTCTTTTTTTATAATAAGAGAAGAAACACTTTTCACTAACTGCTGATATGTTGAGGCCTATTTTCTTGCTTATACTTGTGGGAAATGAGATGTGGGCTATGATGGTAAGGACAAGGCAAAGTAGTCCACTGGGCCAGTTCAGAGCCTCCTGTGCTTCCTGGCCATGGTCAGAACCACCTTGAGGTTTTGTTCATTTTTTGTGCTTTTTGGGTTCTCATTGATGGAATTAACATAGTATTCCTTGTGCTCCTATTACTCCTCAATTGCAACTTTAACCCTCATCTTAAGGATGTATCGTATTCTTCCCAGAACAATAAATAATGGTGTTACCAAGATATGAGAAAGAAAAGGAAGTAAATGGCACTGTTTTGTCCATCAGAACTGAAATTCTGGCCTTTAGCAGCCAATCAAATTTTATTTCATAGCCTGAAGCTTTAAATATTCTCAACTGTGTGGCTCATAGAACAATCTGGAAACAGGACATGATGGTTCAGATTACACAAAAGAGAGATCATTGCTGTAAAAGATGAGCAAATGCCCCAGTCATTTCCAGTCTTCCTTCTGGTTCACTCTGGCTCATCTCCCATTGGTCTTTGCTTTCTTCATTGAAAAGATTGATGGAGTTCTGGAGGATCTCCTAAGTCCCTTTCCCATCCTTTCTAATTTCCTGAATGTCAATCGCTCTGACCCTTTGTTTGATTTAAACAATACGATGAAAAAGCAGAAGGCAGTAAGCATGAACTTTAAGAAAATCCAAACCAAAAAGAGCAAATACATTCATCCAGCAAACAAGTAGCCAGTAAAGATGAGGAGATGGGCAGTGAGAGGCTGTGGACCGTGGTGTGAGAGGAGAAACATGAGGTACTTCCTTTAGGTGAGTCACCTAACATTAATTCTGTCTGCGGAAGGGGGTGTGAGAACACTTCCTTAAAATATTTTATGCAAGCAGTAACAGTAATATGTAAAAATTCTTTGAAAGGTATTTAGATGAAAACAGTTCTTATTATTTTTAACTCTTAACTTACTCAGCTTTTACATTTTGGGAGAATAGAAAAGTGACATTGCTGACACTGAAATGCCAGAATGGGCTTAACTCATTTCTTCTCTTTTTATGTTAAGAAACTTGTTTTTTTAAATCAGATTTAATAAATTATATAGCAAGCATGGAATTATTCAACTCACTGAAAATAAAATACCAAATTCTAATGTTAACATTGACCAAACACCTAACAAGTTTTGGGTTCTCTTTTGAGGCACTAGAAAAATCAAACAGGCTGGGAATGTAGCACAGTGCCTGCCTGGCAAGCACAAGTCCCTGAGCTCAATTCGCAGTCCACACAAGCACACACACACACACACACACACACGAGTTTTATTGATACTAGTTTTACACAATACTAGTTTTATATGTCTCTCTCTATATATAGATATTATATACCTATATATCTATATATAAATATAGATATATTATACCTATATATCTATATATAAATATAGATATATTATACCTATATTTATAGATATATTACATAGTATATATTATATCTATAAATACATATTATATATACATATATAATATAGATATATATCTATGTATAGGTATATAGATATATCTATATTATATATACATATAGATATAGATGTATAGATATATATCTATTTATATATTTATATATAAATATAGATATAGATAGATGTATATAGATATATAATATCTATAGTATATATAGATATGTAATATCTAGCGAGATATCTATATTTATATAGAGATATATATAAATGTAGGGCTACCCCAAGAAGTAAGGCATATATAGAAACTATTTCTGCTATGTTTAAAATTAATGAGCTTTGAGTCACTTATAGTAGATTGAGAACTTGGAACCAATCTTGAGCTTTTTTCTCCCTAATCAAAAACTCAGTAATTTGTCTTTCATCTGCCTACTGCATGTGTACGCCTCACAAATGATGGTATACCATGAGCGAGACAAAATCCTTTTCCCTTATACAGAGAGACAAGAATGCACAACTAAGCCAATAAACCAACTGTAATATTAAATAGTAGCGGGTGCTGCAAAGGAAAACACAATAATATACAGTGATGAAGAATCCCTGAGGGATTTCTTTAGATAAAGTGGCCTGAGAAAAGTTCTCTGAGGACATGACATGATGGACCAGCTGAGACTTAAAAAATGAATGAAGACTAGCTAATATGACATAACAAAAGGAGAGTCTTCCAAGAGGAAATAATATGATCAAAAGTTGTGAAACGGCCAAGAAGAGCTATTGTGCATGGAATTCAGTGAGATACAAAGTGTAGTGAGAATCGAAGTTAGAAAAGTGGTGAGGCCTGGATCCTGTTAGTCTTTGAATGTCACAGAGAAGAGAATGAATATTGATCCGAGTATAGTGAGAAACCACTGGAGAATTCCAGCAGGAGACTGAACTACTTTATCTATACTCAGTTTTTAAAAATCAAAAACTCAGGCTTTTTGTGGATAAATAATTATAGAAGAACAATAATTTAACAAGGCAGATTAGTAAGGAAGTTATCATCCAAGCCAGGGGAGCAAGAATGGTGCCATCCATGTAGAAGATTCATCACAAAATATTGGGTAAGATTGGCATGTTTTGCAGTGTATCTAGAAGTTTCTGGCAGTGTTCTTTGAAACATAATCCTACTGTCCCAAAACCTGAGCTTACTGTTGAAAGAATTAAAGCACCAAGCAGGAACAACTGCTTCATACTAGAAAAACATTCTCATTTTTAGAGCTTTTCATCATAATTCTCTTCTCTAACTTAACACTGAAATGTGGATGGCACTTGCTCTATTCTATCTTCACTCACTTCTCCACAACTCCTAAGATTCTCAATCTCCCCAACCACTGCAGAAAACAAAAAGCAAGGCAGAAACACTAGGTTGTTCATTTTAACACAAGAAATGAGAGGAAGAACTGCTAGCAGAACACAGGTACCATGCTTGGATTTCAGTAATGTTGTAATCAGAACCACATTGCTCTGTAACGGAAAATCTGGCCTTCTAAGAACTGTGAAGTGGAGATTTACCAACTGACTTAATCATGCAAAGAAAATGTCAAACGGCAATAACAGATTTTTGTACTCTTGTCTGCCCAAGGAGCAGAGGTTGGAGCCCCTCACCGGCGCAGATCATGAAGCGCACAATTACCCAGGCTCCATGTTTCAGGAAAGAGTTTTGCTGAAATGTGCCAGATATTGTTAAAAATACAAAGAACACTGTTCATAAACACCAGGCTTTATACTGATCCAAAAGCACATGTTTATTTGTGTGGTCAATGGCCTGCATATTTTAAGAATCATGTAAATAATAAAGTCAAACTACAGTACTTTATTTAGTATGAGTGAAATTGATGGCCCAATAATCAGACACATTTGTGGACTGTTGTATCTGTGTATGTGCCACTGATGAGAAATAGTTACTGAATGTACATGAGAGAATTTATAAAAACATCTTGAAATTTTACATATTCTTTCCTTTAAAAGGACTTTCATTTGCTTCATGAATATAAAAACTGAAATATAAAACAGAAATTTATCTTTAAAAAAATGATGACATGAACAATTTCTTAGCTATGCTTCCAAGTAAAAAGATCCGTCAGACCTGGAGTGGAAAATGTTTCTAACCATTAAATATAATCAGAATATTTGGATGATTTCTTAAGTTTTAACATGCTGAAAAATAAAACCTAAGCTTTTACTTCTGAACTGAGACAATAGTATTTCTTTCCATTTGAACCCTTTCAAAAAGAAACTAAACTTGAAGTCTTACATCATAATGAATAATGTTCTATCATAATTAGTTTTTGGAATATGTATCTGTGTTCTTGAAGTGCTCTAAAATCTGTCTTTTACCAATAAAATATTATTTTGAATGAGTACATTTTCTCTTTCTTTCTTACTTTCTTTTTCCTTTATATTCCTTTGTCCTTTTGTCTACAGTAACCTGAAACCCAAAATCAGAACACTGCTCACCACCCATAGCTGAATCCAGACTTATATTATTGCCAATTATCAACGAATTTTTTGAAGTCCTGAAACAAGATCAACATTCATTTTCTTTTTCTGCTTAGCTTTAGGCAAAGTCAGTTAACCCCTGTCAAAGTGTGAATTCATTTTATTGTTGACTTTTTGTTTTAAACCATTACTATCTGATTTTCTATAGTTATTTTTTCAGGTCAAGTCAGAGATAAGTTGAAATTGGCATGCAAATAAGTCAAAATCATTTTCTGGTTTATGAATAAGCATATGTGGTCCTTTGCTGAACTTTGCACCCATGTGTAGGATAGCAAACTTTTCACTTCTGTGCCCAACATTAGACATCTCCACTGGACCACAGCACCTTTACTATCAGAGCCCAGATAGAATCTCAGAACAGAAATCCCATGGTAGCTACTACTAAAAAAGAATCTTTTTCCCTCTTCCTGACTTACGTGCGAAGGTAATTAACTTTTATTCACATGATAACAAACACACAAAACAGTATCTCATTCAAGTCTTACACAATAAAGTTCAGGAAAGAGAAATAAGAGAACACTTCCAGGACTGAAAAACACTGGAGGTCAGACAGGCTGGATACAGTAAAAAGACAAAAAGAGAAGGCTAGTTACCAATTTGTGCCATGCATGTATTGTCTAAATAAACTAATTTACCCAGAATTAGACAATAACAACTTGGTCAAAACAGAAACTTGAAGTATTCATTGAAATAAGGTTGAAATCCATAGCCCCTCCATTCACCATGTTTCTACCTCTAAATCATATGTTATACATAACTTTTGTGGGTGACCTGCAATTCTCAGGAATAGAACGTGGGTTGGTATTGCTTTAAATTGAAATTTTATGGATGAGCTGATTAACAGAGGTCACAGCTCAGATGAAATGTTTGGATTTGATTTGAGTCAACTGTATGAAGTTTGTTTTGATACTAAATTTAAAAAACTGAAAGAATACCTTTAATAATTGAAAGAAAAGAAAATTATTTTACATGTACATTTTAAAAGTTTTTACTTGAATACCACTAATCTATAGTCTCAAAAATAAATTCAGATTTTTCAAAAGAACAATATTTGAAAGAAATTAACAATGTGAATTAATTCTGTTTTAATTTCAGATAGAAAAAAATGTTACTTTAAATGTTATAATCTAGTTTTGCATTCAACAGTATAGATTATTTCTGTCTTCTCAATATTTAAAAAATCTTCAAACTATGTTTATATAGCTTTATGATTTGCACAGGATAAAATACATACTCTGATAAGAAGATAATAATTTACAAATCAGGAAATTGTTAGTTATGAGAAACCAGTTCTTTCTCAAATTTTAAAAGTTAAAAATGTTTTTCCCAATCAATTACAAGGTCAACATCATTATAACTCAAGAACAATGCTATAATAACCTTAATAATACAAAATTTACTTTCCAGAATGTATTAATATATATATTACTAATTTATTTCCATATAAAACATATATGCCACTGTAATACATTATATAATTTAAAACATTCATTTTTAAAAAATCTAAATCCAGCCAGGCATGGTGGCTCACGCTTGTAATCCCAGCACTCCGGAGGCAGAGTTTGGGGCTTGCCTGGGCTACATAGTGAGCTCACGGCCAGCCTGAACTACAAAGCGAGACCCTGTCTCAAAAAAAAAAAATCTAAATCCAGTGGCAGATAAACTGCTGTTTATATCAACTAAAATAACTAGAATCGTTCCTGCCCCCAAAAGGGTTCTAGAGTTAAACTAATTTAAACAAACTGAAGAAGAATGGATCCCTTGTGTATCAGTTATGTTTTCTCTGAATAAGACCTTAAAGATATTTCTTTCTACTTGAGTATTTATCTTCATATAGTTTTTATTAAACTCCTTTTCCAATACTCCACTCATACTTCTAATATAGAGATTGTGAACAACAAATAATTTGCTTCCACGTCACTGTTCAACTTTGACACTGTGAGCAACCTGCCCCGATAATAACTGGTTTCGCATTTGTTGTCAATCACCTGAAATGACTCTTTTCCTAGTCCTATGTCAGTATAAGTAGCATTTGTGAAATAAGATGAAAAAAAACCACAAGAACCAATAACTTGTCTTATTTTTGTCTTTTCTCTGTGAATAGAGGATTTTCTGGTAAAAGATTCAAGGTGTATATTAACAGAGTTTATATTAACAAGGCTGAAATTACAAAAGCATCATCTCAAACATTTTTCTTTTATAGTGAAACATTCAAGATTTTCTCTTCTGACTATTTAGATTCACACTAATATGCACAATTATTATGTACCAATTAAAAGTAATATAAAATCTAAAATAGAATCATATTAGATTCTGCAAGAAAATACTGTTTTTTACCATAATGTCACATATATTGTTTCTAGATCTAGAAAACTTTTTATATTTTCTATTTAATGTGTTTTCTTAAATCTTCTGAATTTTTTTAAAGCTTTTTCCTCTCAGTATTTTTCGTTTATTTTATTTTTATTTTTTTGTCAGTACTGGTGATCGAACTCGGGCCCTTGTGCATCCAACATTGGCGTGGTACCACTTGAGCTAAATCCCCAGCCCTTTAAATCTTCTGAATTTTATTTCCTAAACCAATGTAAGCACACAAATATCATATTGTAAATTTACACAATGGTGTGAGTTAACCCTAAATAATATGCCTGTTGTTTATGTGGCTCTTTTTTAAACAGCCGTTTTTCCCCAGCAGCTGCTCCTTACTCCAATTTTGAAACATCATTTCCATGCACATCTATTAATTATTTAGAATTCCTTAGTTTATGGCTCCCCTCTGTGCCTGCTGCTTGCAACACTAGTTTTAAACCATTATCCTTAGGAAGATAAACCACACGTGAGACTAAATTCCATGAGAACCCCCTATTTTTATAAATAGAGTTCACCATAATTGTTCTTACTTTCCAGATTGATTGAATTGTTCAGTGAAGTATTCATTAGAATTTTAGCATAAATCGCCATGAAATGAGTATTTAGGTAGGGACAGCATCTATAAACAAAATAGAAAACAATAAAGGCTATTTTAAGAATTGTATCAGATAATAAAAATGGCCCCGACTCTTATCTAAGACTCATCAAGATGATCCAGCTCTCTGAATTTCCTTCTTTTGTATTTCTTCTAAAACTACCCTGTCATCAGGTTTAGAAAAACAATATTTATTGGCATATGATAGTCTCAATTTCTGCAGCAAAGAAAATGTAGAGAGCACTAGCTATCCAAAGATAAAATAAAAAATCAAATCAATATCAAATATTTTCAACAAACATGATAATCTGTGTTGTAGACAAGATCTCTTAGTGTCTCAAAGGAAGCTCAATCTGCAGGAACAGCACCAAGAAGCAATGACGGAAGCTGTCTTTCCAGACGAGATTCAGCTTCCTTCACTTTGCCCTTTGCCCTTGTCTTTTCTGCCTGCCCCTCTCTTTTTGGGTTCTTTTCTCATCATCTGTAATTTGCTTCATGTCCCACTGCAGTTTTGTTCTCACTGCTCAATACAAATGTGACCAACACCAACCAGGTTTTTCTATTTGACTTAAATTTTCATCCAGATGATTTGCATCATACAGACTCAATTGCATTTTCCAAAATAAGATCTGGCAACATTCAACTGTGAGGTTCAACTGCAGATGCCAGAAATGCAAGGTGCTACGATGTTTTATAATGTCTAGTGGAAAAACTCGTAAGAGGAATTCCTTCTCCACCAACTTTCTTACATTAAAAGGGTCAACTTTAAAAAACAAACTCAAGTTTATGGAAGAATCATCAAACACAAAGGCACAGTTCCTTAAGGCAAAGTGCCTCAGCTAAGGCACATTTTTTACAGTTTGCTTCTATTCCAAACGTTTGATCATTTTACTAGGTTTGAAGGAGTTAAAACTTTCCCTTCTGATGACTCTTGCACTCTCCAACAAATGCTGTTTATAAAACCTGTAAATAAATCTGATAGAATACATAAAATTGCCATCTAAGAATATAACCTCAATAATCATTTTCAGGTATTTAAATAAAATGTAAGCTGTTATATTTTCAGGTTTTAGAGTGCTCGCTTCGGCAGCACATATACTAAAATTTTCAGGTTTTAGAAATTTATACTGATAATTCATATATAAAAATGATATTCCAGATATAATTTGAGTAGAATAACAAGCCAGTTTTCTTAATATCATAAGTAAACAATATATAATAGTATAAAACAACGTAAGATATTATGAAAAATAAAATGTATGATTTTATTTAAAATTATCACTAACATTAATTTCATTAATAAATTTATTCCCTAACAAATTTTTAAAAATTATATAGGACATTTTGAAAATGAGTTTTGACATAAATGTAAATTTTAAAAAAGCATGACTCCACGCAGTGATTTTGCAGATCACTTTAGTTGACATTTATAGTTCAGCACCTTCAAAAGTATTCAGATTTAGAATTGAGACTTGTTAATACTAAAAAATTAATTTGGGTATTTTAGGTTAAGTTATTAAGACAAAATAATTATTTTGATATTTTTCCCATTGTAGAATGAAGTAATATATAATATTCTTGGGGAAATAATATTGAACTTTTTCTTGGTAGTGTAGACTGGTATCTACTCTTCTCTCACTTCATGATCTGAGTACAAACGAGGAAGCACAAAATATATTTTTCTAAACTAGTCTGACATCTTGCAAGAGCTGGCACATACTTTGCATGTATGGTTCTCATCTCTTTGGTTTTTTGGACAGGATATGGCAGTAACTTCCTACCATAAAAGGCCAAAGATAAAAATCAGGAGTCATAGACATATTTATAGCAGGAAATTTTAAAACCATATATAATGTTTGCAAATAAATCCTAATTTTCTCCAAATTCCTTTGCAAATGAGATAGAGAACATGATAAAATATATCTCCCAATAAAGATCCAAATTAAATAGAATGTATTTATTTCAAGATGACATATTCATCACCTTTCCCAAATATCTTGGAAGTATTTGCTAATGTCAAATGAGGGCTCTTGTATTTAGATGTTTTAAAAATGATAATACACTTCTAGTCATGAAATTCCTTAAGTAAAATTAAATGACTCACGACTAACACTGTAGTTTTGTTTGTAAAGGAAAACTCCTGCCATGTACATTGTTAGGATGTATTTATAGAGCGTTTTTATTGTTAAGTTATGTTTTAGAGCTTTAGAAACATTTGAGAACAATCATCAGTAAGTATGTAATGGCATTGTTAGTGGAGTCCTTTCTATTGAATTTTCAAGATGTTGTAAAATGAGATTATGTGAGTAGCACCTCTGGACACTTTTTCCCATCATTGTGTTGGTATCAATCGCTGACTTCCACCATTTCTCTGGGTATTAAATAGAAACACTGGTTCCCACTGCTTTGATTGGAGGGTTCATAATACATGACAGAACTGATAACCCCACTGAGATTAAGCATTGTGGTCTTGCAAAAGCTGGCTTGAACCTGAAGCTCCTGAGAGTCTCTCTAAGACCTGAGAAGGTGTAAGAAGATATTTTACTTTGAGTTTTTCATTTTGACAAAACATTTCTTTTCCCCCAGACAAACCTGACCCAGAGAGAAGCGAGAAAGCTCTGTCTCCTTTAGTTTTAGGCACGAACAGTTAAGCAGCCGTTCTGCTGGCAGAAATAACCTTCAGCAGATGCTGATGTTAATACTGCACTGCAGAAAGTGTGATGCCCGCTCGCTTACTGCGTGTGAACTGTTTGCCAGCACACATCGAATCAGTTTGCGACTGGCAGGGCTCAGCATGGCTGGAAAGAGAAGTCTGCTTGAAGAGAGGGTGTCTATTCCTGGCTCTGCCCCTGAGGTCACCTAACTGTAAAAAGCCTCTCTTGTTTGTTTCTTTTGCTTCTCTGGTTCCCACATAAACAAACAGGAAATGCAATTTGAACAATCAGTCTTGGACTCTCCTCTGTAAAAAATGAAGGGGGATGCTGCAGTATCCCCTACTTTTATACACTGAGAGTGGTATATCAGTTTGTGGGACTTTGTCACCGAGACCGATACATGTGCAGCTAATCACTGATGATTTAAAGATATTTGCTACATTTTTTTCATCTTCCCTCGTCATAGATATTATGACCAGAGAAACAGAAATTGCCTATTTTCCAATCTTTACTCCCTGGACTGTTTTTTTAAGGTAGTGATTTCCAAGGAATCCTAGGGAACGTCTTGTCAGAAGAAACATTCCACCTGTAGCTGATTTTCATACTTTTCCATCTCTCATTCGCTGTCCTTATGTGAATCTCTCTTCCAGTTCTACCCGTTCCCTTCTGTATTCCAACGGACATAGAAATCAGACCTAGATTTAGACCTGGGTTTAGATTTAGTAACCTTTGTTCTTCTCTCACAATGTGTAATATTTCACATTTTGGAAAAAGGATTAGTGTTTTCTAGCAAAGCCACTGGAAAGATAATAAACTAATCTATAAGTAGCTGATAGCAATAATGTTATCACTTGCATTACAAGAATATTTCACTTTAACAGGTAATAGTGCCTTCACTGACAAATTATTTTATCGTATTTTATCAAAAATTATTTATACTAAAACAAAAAGAAACCAAAATAGTTTTCTAAAAAGTGAACAAGCTATTGTAAAGTTACCTTGGACAGGGGATACCTTATGCTCCTCTTAGTTTGTCAGGTCATATATGAAATATGCTATTTAATTCTTAGCTCTTTGTTTTAAGAGGAATCCTAAATCATAAAATACTCACTTGAAAGTTCCAGAATTTGGAAAGATCAGAAAATTAAGCTATGTTAAGAAGAATTAAAGATTCTGTTTTATGTAGAGAAGACTTAGAATCAAGTCACCCTATAATGTTCAGCAGGCACTGATATGACAAATCTGAATTTATTTACTATGTTCCCCAAGCTCCAATGCATAAAACTTGGCTAATTTGTACAGAGGAAAATTATACCCACTGGCTCTGTTAAATGTCAGTCTTCTTTCGGAGAGTGTATGAAACAGATAATAAACCCTTACTCTAGAATAAATTTTAGGTGAATTATTGGAAACAAGGAAAACACTTGCGGAAATACACTGTAGTCAATATAGTGAGGCTTTTCTGAAACCAAAATCATGTCTGACATCTGCCCCTATCCTTTTTTCTCAGGGATAACTTCTTTAACTCCCGTTTCTCTCTTTAAATCTATTATGGTCTTCTTTCTACAGAAGGCACCTTCCTTTAGTATGGCAGGTTTCTATGCCTCCGTATTTTCAACTTGGGTGTGACTCTGACTTGCTCCAGCAATAACGCTATAACCATTTTTCTATATTTCCTTGGTGTCCAAATCCAGCAGCAGCTCTCCGTTGCTCCTAAATCTTGTAATTCAAATTCTCCCATAAAAGGTAATCAAATCCACTGTGTTTGCTCTAATTTGCTGTACCAAGCAGAGCAAGTCTACCAATTACCAATATGGTCAAGCTCTTCAGCCAAGTATTGGAACAGGAAGCAGATTCTGTTAAGAGGAGATATGGAAAGTCTGTCACTACCATCTCTCTTACTGATACCTAGCTTCTTCCTGCATTATCCCTCGCTCCATACACTTTTCCTCATCTCTGCTGATGCCACCCTAGTCAATTCACCATTGTTTTTCACGTGAACAAATCAAATAGCCCAAGGTGGTGTCACTAAGACTAGTATAATATCATTGGGCACACAGAAGTTGAAACAACTTTTCTAACCAATTCTGACCGTAATGTCTAAAATAAGCTTTAAAACCCTTTAAAAATTCTCTAAGTTTGAAATGAAATGGACACAGTCTCCATTTTACTAATCTGTCTGGCCTCATCACGTACCACAATGATCCCTGCTCTCAGACAGCTGGCCACACAATTTACTGTCAAAAAATAAAAATATACAAATTTTTCTTTCTCCTCAAGATCTGTAAATTTGTTACTACTTTCTTTGGCAGGAACTTTTCATTCTACTACCCTTGCACTGGGTAACTCCCACTTAGTCTTCAAACTTCAGCTTAAATGTTATTATAAAATATTAAATATTAACATTATTTCCTCAAGGGAATCACTCTTGTTGAATGTTTGTGCCCTTGGAATACTGTTTTTTCTTTTTTCTTTTTTCTTTTTTTTTTTTCTGAGACAGGGTCTGGGTTTGTAGTTCAGGCTGGCCCTGAGATCACTTTGTAGCCCAGGCAAACCTCAAACTCAGCAATCCTCCTGCCTCTGCCTCCTGAGTGCTGGGATTACAGGTGTGAGCCACCACACCCGGCACTGTGGTATGTGGCACTGATTGCCGGTGGGTGTGAGCCACCAAGCCCAGTATTGTATGGGGTTACTGGGGATCAAACCAGGAGCTTGCACTTGCGAGCCAGGTGCCGGAACCACTGAGATAAATCTCTGGCCCCTGCAATACTGTTTTTGCTTTTGGTAACATTCATCTCAGTTGAATTTACTCACTGTCTGTCCTTCTCATCAAAATATAAGATTAACAGCCATAATTTCTACTGTTTCCAGGGCCAGGATGGTGCTTCCCTTAAAATAAGATTCAATAAATATTTGTAGAGAGAATGAATTAATGATAAATCCAGGTTGAATGCCAGTCATTCTTAAGATGTGAAATTCTATTTTCTTAGGTTTTTAGAGATAACAAAGACCTGATAATGCTTAAAATCTGAAAACATGATTTCAGGACAATTTGTGAAAACTTCTAAAATGAAGAATACATTGAAAATGTTAGAGAATTTTCCCACATAAAAGAAAAAAAGCAAAAATGTGTGTGTGTGAAGTTTGGTTTAAGAAAACATTAGTATAAGGTGATGTGAAGTGGATATAAGTGGAAATATAACATTCTAATTCCTTTTAAAATGTCATGTAACGGGGCTGGAGGGTTAGCTCAGTGGTTCTGGCACCGGCCGCGCAAGCTCCTGAGTTCAATCCTGGTAACCACATACAATGCTGGGCGTGGAGACTCATACCCACCAGCCATCAATACCACATACCACAATGCCGGGCGTGGTGGCTCACGCCTGTGATCCCAGCACTCGGGAGGCAGAGACAGGAGGATTGCTGAGTTTGAGGCTTGCCTGGGCTCCATAGTGAGCTCAGAGCCAGCCTGAACTACAAAGTGAGAGCTTGTCTCAAAAAAACAAAGTCATATAATAAATGGTTATTATGTACCAGAACTCTTTTAGATATATTAGATAAGTATAGGGTGAAAAAGAAAAAGAACTAGTCTTTTCTTTATGAAGTTTACATTTTAATAATATAGCAAGGTTTATGAAATACACAAACATAGAAAAATGAAAGCATGCTTCACTAATAATTAGGCCAAATTATGTAAAACTTCAGTATTCCTAAAGTTTACCAGCACAAAATGTAGTGTTTCTCTCCTATCAACTGATTTCTAGGGTCTCTCCTAGATGTTGCAGAAAGAGACACAAACTGGGTGTGATGGGACGTACCTATAATCCCAGCAGTTGGAAGGTTAAGGCAGAAGGAACACCATAAGTTCAAGGCCAGCCTAAACTGTATAGTAAAGAATTACTGTCTTAATAAACTGAAAGAAAAAAAAAAGACTCGAGTAAATTTTGGAGCAGAGATTGATAGAACCTCTCTCTGCATTTTAAACAGATTTGTGCTGAAATAAGCATAGATTGGAACCTGCATAACTTAAACATCGTAATGCAATAGGAAGGCTCATGTATCACTCACCAAATGATACTAATAGACTTACATGGAATACATTAATTTTAGTGACCTTGTCCCTCGTCTTTTCCTGTAACATCCAGCATTTAAACTGGAGAGCAGTGACAAAGTTGATAAAAATGACAACAGAGAGCATCAATTACCTAACAATATCTACATCACATTAGCCAGCAGAGAGCTACGGATCTAGATGTCAAGGGATGAAAGAAGCCATGGGGAAAAAAGTGATATGATATCCTTTTTAATCTCTTTTGTTTTTGTTTTAAAGGATTTTATGTTGGTGCAGAGCCCAATAATAGACTTAGCAAGAACAAAGTTCACAGTATAATAGGTGCTCCAAAATGGATGTCAGTTCACAAGGAAATGTGGTCACTCAGGAAATACAATGTTGCTTTTGTCTTAAAAATTAAAGCCAAATTTAACTCAGAGAAGACAATTCTGAACATAAAAGGTAATCTCAATCTTCTTACCTTGATTCAATCAATCCACAAAATTTCTTACAAAGGCCATCAATGGGACACCTAATCTCACCATAAAATTGTCAATAATGCAGTTATTAATCATCTTATAAATATTTTTATTTATGTAAGATAAGATTGGGAAATGTAGCTTGTTTGTTAAGAGAGGAGTAAGCCAAAAGCTCATGGTCAGAGAAGAGTCTGGACAGGTGAGAAGGACACTGTGGTCTGGAAATACTGTTATGGCTTGGACAAGAGTAACAAGAGATGGTGGAAAACAGTCAAATTCTGAAGATAAGTAAATGGGTAGATGGATGGAAAGGGAAAAAGGAAGGAAGGATAGAAGGAAGGAAGGAAGGAAGGAAGGAAGGAAGGAAGGAAGGAAGGAAGGAAGGAAGGAAGGAAGGAAGGAAGGAAGGAAGGAAGGGGAGAAAGAGAAAAAGAAAGAAGGAAAGAAGACAGACAGAAAGAAAAAGACAGGAAGAAAAAAAAGGAAGGGAAGTGGTATCCACTTACCCAGTCAGTGTTCAACAGGGTTCTAACAATACTGGTCCAACTCTTTTGCTTTTTAATTCAAGCACTTCTAAAGTCACCCTGTTAGAGTTTCTCTTGTATCAGCCAAAGTCTCTGACACAACTGTGCAGACTTTTGGCTATTCCCCTACCCAGTCTTTTCCCCTGTACTCATCTTCTGCACAATGTCAGATTTCACAAAACCTCATATAAACAATTAACATGTATATCTCTTCTTCAAAGGCTGTTTCCCAGAAAATTCAAGGACCCAGGCCGAAAACAAGCATTTAAAGCTAGAAACCTGACGGTTATTTGGTAATGAGGCTCCTAACAAGTGTACCTAAGGAGAACACCTGTGATCCTGCTTGCAGCAGCAACAGAAACAGGAAGCTGTGTCAGACATCTGAAAGACAGTCCCCAGCGATGCTCCTCCCCTGAGCAATCCCTCCCATGCTGAGTCAGGGTCATCCACACATCTAATGGAATACTGCTGAAGAAGTGCTGTGTGACTTCTGGCGCTGGATGATTAACACAGTAAACCTTCCATGTTGGAATCTCAGATCGCTC
>PVIC010004318.1:0-63465 GCA_004025085.1 Thryonomys swinderianus | reverse complement strand
CCCACCAGCAATCAATACCACATACCACAGTGCAGGCGTGGTGCCTCACGCCTGTAATCCCAGCACTCGGAGGCAGAGACAGGAGGATTGCTGAGTTCAAGGCTTGCCTAGGCTACATAGTGAGCTCAGAGCCAGCCTGAACTACAAAGCAAGACCCTGTCTCAAAAAAAAAAAAAAAAAAGTAACTCTACAAGAAATAATAAATCTAGATAAACATCTACTGAGTGAAGTTGAATTAGTAACTTTTCAGAAAAACCCAATTTCCCAATGGTTTCATGGCCACTTCTTTCAAAAATTTAAGGAAAAATAATCCCATTCCAACATGAACTTAGGGAATAGAACAGACACTTGTCAGCCCCTTTTTTTTTTTTTTTTTGAGACAGGGTCTCGCTTTGTAGTTCAGGCTGGCTCTGAGCTCACTATGCAGCCCAGGCAAGCCTCGAACTCAGCAATCCTCCTGCCTCTGCCTCCCAAGTGCTGGGATTACAGGCGTGAGCCACCACACCCAGCACTGTGGTATGTGGTACTGATTGCTGGTGGGCGTGAGTCACCACGCCCAGCATTCTCTGTGGTTACCGGGATCGAACTCAGTACCTTGCGCTTGCAAGGCAGGCGCCGGAACCGCTGAGCTAAATCTCCGGCCCGTCAGCCCCTTTTTGTAATAAAACTGAAGAAAACATAAAAGGAAGCCTATATCATGAGTATAAATGCAGAATTGTTTTAAAATATATTTGACATTCAAATCTAACAGCACATAAAAAGTGTTTTACACTATTTCCAGGTAGGTTTATCCAAGGTATCATGGTGAATTGGCATCAGAAAGTCAGTTAGGATCATGAACTATGTTAATAGAAGAAAGGGGTAAATATTTATTTACTTACTTACTTACTTCCATTTGTTTGTTTGTTGAGACAGGGTCTCACTGTGATTCAAGCTGGTCCTGGAACTCACTGTGTAGTATGGGCTGGCCTTGAACTCACAGTGACCCTCCTGCCTCTGCTTCCCAAGAACTGGGATTATAGGCTTGCGCCACCATGCCTGGCTTTTTAATTTTTTATTTTAGGACAAAAAAAAATCTTCATTTTCAATAAGAAAAGAACTTGCCAAAATTTACAATTGTTTGCAGTATAAAGTTTCAACCAAAATGAAGTAGGAGAAAATTCCTTCAACTTGATAAAGGAGATCTTTAGAAAACTTATAGGCCAACATCACAGTTAATGCTGGAATTTTTTTTTTTTTTGAGACAGGGTCTCGCTTTGTAGTTCAGGCTGGCTCTGAGCTTACTATGTAGCCAAGGCAAGCCTCGAACTCAGCAATCCTCCTGCCTCTGCCTCCCGAGTGCTGGGATTACAGGCATGAGCCACCACGCCCGGCTGGAATTTTTTTGTTTTGTTTTTGCAGTACTAGAAATTGAACCCATGGCCTTACAATGTTAGGCAAGTGTATACCACTAAACTGCAACCCCACCCCTTTTAAAATTTTATTTTGAAATAAGGTCTAAGTTGCCAAGGCTAGTCTTGAACTTGGAATCCTCCTTCCTCAGCCTCCTGAGTAGCTGGATAATAGTTGTACACCAACATATCCAGCAGTATTCAAAGATTGGATGTTTTTCCCTCTAAAGTCAAGGACAGAGCACAGATGTCTACTTCTGCCATTCTATGTGAATTGTACTGTGGTTGTAGCTAATGCAGTAAGGCAAGAAAAATAAAAAGACATAAAAGCCAGGTGGGATAGCACAGTCTTATGATATCAGGTCCTCAGGAGACTGAGGCAGGGGGCTAACGAGTTCAAGGTATGTGGTGAAACTGGATCTCACAAACAAAAAAAGGAAAGGAAAATAAAAAGGCACGTGGGTTGAAAAATGTCACTATCTTTATTGGTGACATGCTACATACAGAACATCATAGTCTACATGAATACCGCAGGTAACTAGGTGGCAAGGTGACAGGCTACAAGAACAATACACAGAAGTCAACTTTATTTCTGTATGTTAACAAAGAGTCTGAAGTTGAAATTAGTTGATTGGAACTGGAGGTTTTCCTGTTTTTTCACAAATACCATACTGTCATGAATTTTCTAATCTTACAATGTTTTAAAATCAGATAATATAAAACCTATTAACTTTGCTCTTAATTATAAAATACTTTGGAATATTTTAAGTTCTTTGCATTTTTATATACTTTTAAAAATCCTTTTGTCAAATCCTACAAGCCTGCTAGGACTTTGATAGGAATAATTCCAAGTTTATGCATCTGTTTGGAAAGGATGACCATTTTAACAATTTGGAGTCCTTCATACATATGCTGGATCTCTCCTTCCACTTACTGTAATTTCTTAATTTTCTCTCAAGAATCTTTTGTGATATTTATTTTGCAGGTCTTTTACTTTATTGATAAATTTATGTCTAACTAAGTACAGTAATATGTAGGTTTGCAAGCATAATTTATATGGGAAACATGCTTGTAATCTAAAGCCCTTGTATATCAAAGAGAATTTCCCCATAAGAAATAGTGGGAACTCAGATAATTCATTCTACAACAACAAAAATTTCATATAAAAATGATTATAGGTTCAATCCCCAGTATGGCCAAAAAAAAAAAAAAAGTGATTATAGGGCCAGGGATTTAGCTCAGTGGTTCTGGCATCTGCCTTGCAAGTGCAAGGTCCTGAGTTCGATCCTAGGTAACCACATGCCATAGTGCCAGGTGTGGTGACTCACAGCTAACAGCAACCATTACCACATATCCCAATGCAGGATGTAGTGGCTCATGCCTTTAATCCCAGAACTTGGGAGGCAGAGTCAGGAGGATTCCTGTGAGTTCAAGCTTAGCCTGGGCTACACAGTGAGCTCAGGGCCAGCCTGAACTACAAAGCAAGACCCTGACTCAAAAAAAAAAAAGATTATAGTACTGAATATAATACAAAATAATAAAACACAAAGTATAAAGAAAAATAAATTAACCAGCATTTATCTTTGAAGATCTTTGTGGCTGATGCAGGGAAAGGAAAAAGGAGGGTTAGGGTGCAGGGCAACTTTCACTGTTACTAATGGAATCCCTTCTGTCTGTGGGCTCAATAGGATCTCTTTCTTTTCCTGCAATTTTAACAAGGAACTATCCGATGACACTCGCTTTTGCCTCCTTTTGAGGATTTTGTGGAAATGTAACATTGCATTGTTGTTAAGCAGATTCATTGCTCACACTTTTGCAGCTTTTTTGAGACAGTGCTTTTCTACGAACTTTTGGACTGCTTCCCACATTTTACACATCTTTCTAATATCATTTGAGGTGAGGAATTCCTCCGCCTTTTTTCTCCTATTCCTGTGCACACAAGATCCGCTCCACAATCTCTTGCTGGGAGATGATCGCCCACAATTTTGCAGTGAGAGAGTAGAACCATTAGCTCACTTAGAAATTCAGACATATTACAACACAGATGAACTTTGAAGATGTTAATCCAGAAGAACAAGCTAGTCATAAAGGGTGAGCACACATGATGCACCATGTGAAGCAGCTAGACAGAATCAGCAGGGCCAGACGTAGAAAGGTGGGTGTTGGGGCTGTAACAGAAAAACAGGGTTATTTTTCAAAATGATGAGTTACAGAAATGGGTGGTAGTGACGACTTAGCATTCTGGATGTGTTTACTACCTCTGGACGGTACACTTAAAATGCCTAAGGTGGCCAGGCGTGGTGGCTCATGCCTATAATCCCAGCACTTGGGAGGCAGAGGCAGGAGGATTGCTGAGTTCAAGGCTTGCCTGGGCTACATAGTGAGCTCAGGGCCAGCCTGAACTACAAAGTGAGAACCTGTCTCAAAAAAAAAAATGCATAAGGTGGTAACTTTTCTGCTGTTTTTATCATAATCTTGTTTAAAGGCAAAGACATGAGAGAGCTCGCTCACTACACTCTATGTGCGTGCACACAGAAGTCAGGGCTGGGCCTCAGCAGCGCAGCAGCTGCCCCGCGGACTCATAGGCCCTGAATTTGACCCAACAACAAAAAAAAAGAAAAAGAAAAGTATTGTGTGAGAACACAGTAAGGAGGTAGCTGCCTGCACACCAGGAAAGTCCTTTCCTAGAAACCAAACCAGCTGGCACCTGTGCCTGGACTTCTCAGTCTCAGCAAGTATGGAAAATTAGGGCTGGGGACTAGCTCAGTGGCATTGCCACCTGCCTTGCAAGTGCAAAGTCACAAGTTCAATCCCTGGTACCATGAGAGAGAGAGAAAGGGACAGAGGAAGAGAAGGAAGGAAATAAAGTGAGAGAAAGAGACAGAAACAAAGGAAAAACAAGTATGGGAAATTAAATTGCAATTGTCTGTGCCCCCAGTGTGTTGTGTTCTACTATGGCCACCCAAGGAGATGAAAACGCACTGCACTTCCTCTGTGTGGCACCTGTCCCTTTCCTCAGTGATGGTGCTGGAGTTATGTCACAGTGCGGATCTGGGACATCCCAGAGGCTCCTGTGTTCAAGGCCTATCCCTGGCTAGTGCAGCCTTGACAGAAGGCAGTTCACAAAGCCTGTGCCCTGAAGGGTTCCTCTCCCCTTGGCCTCCCAAAGCCTTTCCCTCTCCACCCTGTCCGCTGGCTGCCAGGAGAAGAGCAGATCCTCCACTCCCACAGGCCCAGAAACACAGAGTCACGTGGTCACAGACAGAAACCTGTCCTCCCGCGAGCTGGGGTGCACCTGCCCTCCAGTACGCTGACCTTCTCAGGTATTGTGTCACAGCAACAGGAAGCTCACACAGGCTGCAGCAGACATCGGGAGCTTACAACTGTGCTGACTTTGTTCTGGTGAAGCACAGCGATGCTCTGTTTCCTGCTTTAGCCTGTAAACATCCGTGCATAGATGTAGGTCATTCATGTGTGTTGTAAACCCAACAATATAGTTTGGTTTGTAGTCTTTAAATCTCTTGAGAAAATACACACATATAAACACTTGTCTTTTGCGTTACTACCATCTCAGTGCTTTTCACCTTTTCTGTGGATCCATGTTACTTTCTACTGTTATTTGCTTCCAACCTGAAGTCTTTTTTCATGTCTTGTAGGAAAGTTGGCTAACAATGAGGTCTTCTGTTTCCTCTTTTTCTTTTTGATTTTTCATCTGGTCAGTTGCTTGGTTGGTCACTTGAGGCAAGGGCTTCCTATGTCATCCAGGCTGGCGTCAAACTCATAGGATCTTTATGGTTCAGCCTCCCAAGTACTGCTGCACAGTTGCTGCCACACCTGGCATTATTTCTGTGGCTTTGCCCAGTGCTTCCCTCTTCCCAGTCCACGGCCACCATGGGATGGGGTGGAGCGCAGCACACTGCTGGGGCAGGCACTTCCAACCTGCGTCTGTGTCTGGGCCCTGAGTCCAGAGGAATGTTTCTGCAGTTCTTGGCATGACTGCAGATCCAGACTTGACCTGCTAAAGATGGTTTGCTGGCCCTGCTTCACTCAGCAAGCGCCTAGAGATGGGTAGTAATCTGTGTGTGAGCCCACACACCCCGCCTGTGTGACACGCAGGTCCCTGCACATCCCTCCTGCCTTCTAGCCTCTGCTCCCTGTCCCATAACACAGTGCCTCACCCTGGCTGGGGTGGGTATGACTTCTTCGTGTTTGCAGCACTGCAGAACACAAGCTGTTCTGTGCACAGATGACCTGATCTTCCCTTCATACATTTTGCAGTGTTTTTTTCTACATTTTCAAGGGGAATTCTTTCTAAAATTGTCTTGATAATGTCACTTTCCTGAACAAAGGGTTCCACACAGAACCTGAACATGTCAGAGGCAGAAGACTGTTCTGATCCGGTTCTGGGCTGCCGATCTGAAGACTGTGCTCTGTCCTGGTGCCCGAGTCTCTGCAACACCCACTGCCCTTTGGGCTGGGGTGCCATGGGGCCCAAGGCATGCTCTTGGGCCCAGCAGCCTGTGGGCCGTGGGTATAGTTAGCTTACAGGGCACCGTGAGCATGGTAAAGAGCCGTCCTGTGGCCTCCACAGTGGGCATGTCATCCTGAGCCGAGGCACCTGCTGTCACAAGGCATGGTTCTGGGTATTGAAACACACTAGGATTTATTTAATCAAGATAGTGAGATCACCTCCAAGGAAGAGGTTTCACCACAGCTCTGGGCAGGAGGCCAGGTGCCGCAGCAGCCACAGGGGCAGCCAGCAGTCAGAGGAAAACAGAACCTTCCTGCACTTGCCCAGACATCTGGGGAGGACGCCAAGCTGGATGGCACTGGCACTAGAAGCTTGATGGCTCTGAGGGCTCCAGGGTATGGCTGCCCCAGTGATCAGGACTAGAGCCTGGCCTGCTGGGTCTTCGCATCGGACAGGTACACAGGCAAGCTAGACCTGAGTCCAGGGCTTTCCTTGGAGGGTGGTCCTTGCAGGCCAGCCAGGCAACACAGTTCTGGAAAGGGTGATGAGGCCTGCCAGATGACACTTCCTTCTGGCCCTCAGCTACCAGACAACAGTGTACCCCCTTGGTCCAGGAGGCTGAACCAGACCTGACTGGTGCAGGTATGCGTGACGCCCAGAGCGCTGACCAGGGGCAGAGCCACCATGCATAGGTGCTAAGGACTAGGCTGGGCTTCCCCCACAGGGTGGCCCTGGCACTCATCGCCTCTCCCTCATGTCTCTGCCTTCCAGAAGCACAGGGGATTTGCTGTGGCTTTTTAAGTTAGGACCCAGGTACATGAGTAGTCCTACTCTGGAAGGACTGTGAAGACCCCTCCGTAGGACATGCTGTGTGGCCTCCTGACAGAGCCACTCCAGGTTGGAGACACTCTACCCCAGAAGCTCCAGATCTAGCCCTGTTGCCAAGATGCTGGGGTTTTTGTTTTACGGATTTGTTGTTGTTGTTGTTTGGGGCAATTTGGGGGGTTTTATTTCTTGCTTTGAGACAGGGTCTCGCTTTGTAGTTCAGGCTGGCCCTGAACTCACTATGTAGCCCAAGCAAGCCTCGAAATCAGTGATCCTCCTGCCTCTGCCTCCCAAGTGCTGGGATTACAGGTATGAGCTACCACTCCTGGCATTGTGGTGTGTTGTACTGGTTGTACCACAGCATTGTGGTATGTGGTTTATCAGGGATCAAACTCTGGACATTGCACTTGCAAGGCAGACATGAGAAAAACTGAGCTAAATCCCCAGCCACGGGGGGATTTTAGGTTTTGAGACAGAGTCTCATTATGTAGTTCAGACTGTCCTTGAACTCAACCCTGTAGTCCATGCTGGCCTCAAACACGGGCAATCCTCTTGCTTCAGCCTCCCGAGTTCTGGGATTATAGACATGCCTGGCCAAACTGCTGGTTTATCTCAGTAGTTTGCATGGTTTCTATGTTACAGAGGTGTAAAGAGGTGGGAGGATGAGAATGTAAGACATCTTGAGGTCTCCCTGTGCCTGCTGCTGGCACAGTCCGAAGTCAGGCTCTTGGTGGGTCATCAGCCTCACAGTGCGGGGCAGCATTCTTCTTTCCACTCGAAGCTTGTGACAGCTCATATGACACTCATTTCTTCTCCAGGCAGTGTCTCCCACGGGGCCTCTCCGCACCCAGGCCTGACACCCGGCCCAACACCCAGCCAGGCGAGCATGGCGAAGGTTCTCAGGTAGTGTCCCCAGATGGAGTTTTCCCAGTTTGTAGACAGGAAATACAGACAAACTCTCCCCCAGCCTGAGTGTGTGAGGGGACTGATGAGTCTGCTCTGCTCTGTAATTTTGAGGCAGGGTCTATGTACAGAATGATGTTTTGCTTTCTGTGAAGCTGTGCTGTGCATTAGGCCAGCCATGTAATGACTCCACGCTATTCCTCACGGGGACAAACCAAAGCTGTGTTTCCTGTAGAGCTCAGGATGTCAGTGTCCTGCTCCTCTCCACTCTCCAGGCTCTGTAGGGATACGTCCCAGAAAACCTGTGTGTGCAGAAGCTGGGCCAGGCCAGCCCAGCTAGTGTGCCTCCCAGACCTGAGGCAAGGGAGAGGGGAGGAGGAAGCAGTGGCCCACTGGAGACCAGCCCTGCAAGACCAGGACTTGCTCACTGGCCACAGCCTCCTCTTAGGTGCGTGGGCACCACACTCGGTCTGAGGGTTGAAGGCCAGGGTCTCCCTGGAGGGTAGAGCTGCTGAGCCTCTTCCATGCCCACAGTCTCTGAGCTCTGCTGCCTGTGGCCTGCAGCTTGGCCTGGTGGCCCAGCTCATGGCCATCATATCATCTGTCTGACAGACTCCTGTGACAAGAGGCCTCTGCCCACCCAGCATCACAGCCTGTCCTTCCTTGGAACCCCTTGACTGGCCTTGTCACTCCCAGCCCATTCACTGTCCTTTTGTGTTTTTAAATTTTGAGATAATATAGCTAAGCTGCCTGGAAAGACCCAAACTTTCAATCCCCCTGGCTTAGCCTATTTCAGGGTTAGATTTACAGTCATGGGCCCCTGGCTTCACTGCCTCATTTTGTGATGGTATATGCCACAGCCCTTCTCTCTGTTCCTTTCTGGCTCAAGGTCAGGCAGGGTGAGTCTGAACCCGCAGAGATGAGCTCATTGTGCGAGAGTCATGGGCTGTGTGTGAGTTGGGTGTGGGGGTGACAGAAGTGGCCACAGCCTTGGAAGAGGAGCCTCCCAACAGGAAGGGGCTGCACAGGGCCTTGGCAGGCAGAAGGGGCAGGCAGCAGCAGCACAGCCCCACTCAGTGTGCACTGCATGAAGGAGGGGTGGGCATGGGCTCTGGGCTGGGACTCGCCTGAGACAGGCCTGTCCCAGGCAGGCTGTGTGCTGGCTCGAGGAATTGAGCTGCACAGTGACTGTCATCAGCAGAGCAGCTGATGCCCCTGTGACTCTTGGATTTATTACCAGGGTCCCACCAGTGCAGGTGCACTATAAGCTTCTGTCACCAGCTCCAGCATCCCAGCTGCCTGGCAGAGCAGGGAGACGGGGCTCCCCCGGCCCTGGGAGCACCCAGGATGGGCGGCCACCCATCAGCATCCCGGGGCTGCTGCAGAGGCAGCGTGCAGGCAAGTGCCCATGGCCGGCGGGGAGGCCTGAGGAGGAGGAGGAGTCTGGGAGCACCTGAGCAGGTGGCCGGAGGCCCAGGGCTGTCGGGTCCTGGCAGAGCCACCAGTAGCTCAGAAGCAGAGTGGGAGCTCACTCTTGTCTTCACCATGGATTTTTAAGTCAGGACCCAGACACGCAAGTCCTTCTCTGAAGGGCTTCATGGGACATCTGAAACTCGTTTAAAGGAATGAACTCTCAGCCCAGCATGGTCTTATGTGACATTTGCATTTTCATGTTTATCCTTCTGAGGGTCACACCTTTCTGTTGCCGCCCCTGTCTGCAGGGCTTGCTCCCTTCTGGGAGCCAGGTCAGGGAAGGTGAGCAGCTCCAGGCGGCGCCTCCCTCTGGGTCCACCCCAGCTGGGTGGCTTGTACTCTCGTGTGAGGACTGCGGCTGCGGCACTGGCCGACATGACAAGTAGCTAACTGATCAAAGCAATGTGGGTTTCTGGCCACCTCTCTGTGACGTGTCAGCACCTTAGCCGCTTCCGGGCCCACAGGCACCTCCTCCCCTCCGGGACACCTCCTGTGCAGGGTGTGGATGCCCTCCTGTCTCTGTGCCTACGGTGCCCATGCTGGCCTAAGATTCAAGCACCATGGCCAGGCCCCTGTCAGGTGCTCACCCTGCAAAGGCACCTACAGGGCATGCCACCCAGGCCTGAAAGAGAGGTGTCCCAAGCTGGGCCTTTATTCTCCACGTGCTTATACACCATTGAAGAGTTCAGGCTGGCACACAGCAGCTCAGTGACACAGGCACAGGGAGGAGGGCAGGCCTTCTGAAGCCCGGCCAGTGGCAGGCAGTCTGTTCCATCGTGGGTCACACTGGCCTCCAGGCACCATCCTGGGACCATGAGACTCCCAAGCCTCGGTTGCAGGAGGAAGGAGCCCCGGGTGTGCTATCCTTTGGGAAGGCACCAGGTAACTTCCTCCAGAGCCATGTGCAAGTCAGACATTCACAGCTCCCACAATAATGTACGTGTTCTATGGGGCCTGTTCCCGTCTCTAATTCTGATGTTTTCCCTGTACACTGAATATAATAAACATATGATTATTTAAACATTGGGGCAGAGGCTAACTGTGTAAAAATTCCTTGGATCATGTCCGCCTTCAGACTGCCCCAGGTCTGCCACGTGTCAACCACAGGAAGACGTGCGGGGCCTGCGTTCCCTGTGCAAGTCCTTCCTGCTGGCTGCGTGCTCTCCTCCTCCTCTATATGTACCCCTCTTCTTAGTGGAGAGTGGGGTCACTGCAGTCAGTGCCCCCATCATGGCTTGTCATGAGCATTAGCACACCTTTCTTTGCCTGCAGCTTCCTATGTGTAACACACAGGCAGTGTGTAAACTCCCTCCAGCCCAAGGGCAGGCCCCCTGGCTGTGCACAGGCGCTGGGGGCCTAGGCAGCAACACAGGGCAGCATGGGTAATTCAGAGACAGCACGGACTCTAGGCAGCCAGGGCTGCCCAGGTTGCCATTTAGTGTGGCCACACACTGGCCACCCAGTGCCCATAGTCTGGGTCTTTTTGTCTCTTGCGGTCACGGTGCAGCACAGGACAGTGTCCCCTCTGCCTGCACAGGGAGCCCCACTGTGCCACCGACACAGCTGCTGATGAGATGCCCAGAAGGCCAGGGCTCCGGCACATTTCTCACTGTAATTTTTCTGTCCTTGCTGAGCTTCTGAGTTTTAAGTGAGAAAGTCTTCTCTGAGGAGGGACCTGGCCAGGAGGAGCAAAGTCCCAAGTCTGACCAATGAGTGGAGTCAGAATCAAGAATTAACAGAGTGTTCTCTGGGAAATAGTATCTCTTGCCTGACTGAGCAGACAGCGTGTCCTCCAGGATGTTTGCTGCTGGCAAGGCTGGTGTTTGCAGAGACAGTGGCAGAACGGTCATCTTCAGTGCAGTGAGAAGGTTACTTCTGCAGCTGGTTCATAGCTAGAATCTTCTGTTGAGAGTGAGGCCTAGAAGCCCAGTTTGTTCCATGTTCATGGGCCTCATCCGCAGGAGGGGACTGGGCGTCGCCACCTGGTGCTCTAGAGGGCGCCATACCAGATGGCCCTGACAACAACAGCTCTGTCAGCGCTGCCCTGCACAAGCTGTGAGCAGCTGCAAGAAACTAGTCTCTGGCAAGGCGGGTGCGTGGCCTGCACTGAGACTCCAAGCACAGTGGGCCTGGGCGGAGTGCCCTCTGCAGGCACCAGCACCGGGACACGTCCGTGCTGGACCCAGACAAGACCTCAGCTGCCCCAGCAGGATGCTGCCAGATCATCAGGCTTCTCCAGGGCCAGCTTCCAGCTCTGTCTTTCCTCGTGGCCCATCCCTGCTGTTTGTACCGCAGCCCTCAGCCCACAGCGGCTCAGGGAAGCCCTGACCCCTCATCCACAAGCTGGCTCCCGTGAAATACCTGCTTTCAGTGCCAGATTGTACCTGGGAAAGTCCCACGCTAAGGGAGGAAATAAACTCCTGCTGGGGTCTAACACGCTAGCCCAGCATGCGTGTCCCCGCAACCTACCTAGGCCTTGGGAGGGCTGAGCCGCAGGCTTGCTGCTAAGACCCAGGAAGTCAGGCTAGAGGGACGCCACCAGGGTCCCCAGCAAAGGGGCCCCGAGGATCAGGGCTGCTGGGCAGACTGGCCTTGGTAGGGCACAGACATGGGGAGGTGGGAGGAAACCCTCAATATGGCCCTGGGTAGTGCCCACCACACCTGGCTCCTCCCACACGGGCCTCCACCCCAGGGAGCTGCTACACACAGCAGCCACTAAGTCTCTCCCATTGGGCACACGGCTAGCCAGGGGCTTTGCTCTGCCTTCTAGCAACTGGTTTTAGTCTAACTCCGTTCACAATTACATGGCAGATGCAAGTGTTCTAGTCAAATCTGTCGCCAGGAAGTCTCCAAGAGCTCCTGTCTGTACCACGTCCTCCACCTGTGCCCAGATTCTTCCACATCTAACACAGATAGGTGCCCCGCAAGTGCCCTGTCTCGGGATAAGGCCAGCACCCTGCAGGGACTGGTCCCACAGCACACATGCCTCAGTCAAGGCCACACAGGTGTGTCCAGGCAGCGTTCTTCCTCTGTGCTGCTGGCCGCAGACTGTCTATCGGTCCAGCCCCACTTCCTGCTCACCTTTGTGCCTGGGACCCGGCCCTGGCAGGAGGATGCCAGCCCTCCCCACAAGCGCCCTCAGCTCCAGGATTCCCTCACCGGCCCTGCCTAGCGGCCCTCACCCACCAAGCACATGCCCCACCGCTGTCTCTGCTCCCTCCTCTCCAAGTGGAAAGTGCCTGCCATGTGGCAGAAATTTCATTTTCAGCTTTAAATTTTCCATGGAGAGTGTAAAGTGAGGTATTAATTTACAGTTGTTAACTGTGCTTTTCAGGAGTGGAAAGCACGGACAGCTAAGCGTATTTTCCCCAAGCACACAGAGCAGACCCTTGACAGCACTGCTGGGGCCACGTGGTGATTAACCTCTCTGGATCGGCACTGAGGACCTGGCACCCTCCCCCGCACTGCCACGTCTGGGTGGGGCTGCCCTGCCTGGGCCTGGCATCAGGGAAAGAAGCATGAGGAGGGCCTGGAAGGAGGGTACAGGACACAGGGACTTGGCAGCTGCCCACTACAGCCCCTGTGGTGCAGGACAGAAACCACTCTGCCACCTGTGAGCCAGCCACTAGCTCCCGGGGAGCACCCTAGTACTGCCCACCTGGACTCCCACAAGGCTGGGCCCTCCCCTCAAGGCTATGTGCAGCCCTGAGATGCCATGGCCACTCTAGATAAGACAGAAATGCCTTCAAACCTGAGCAACTGTGAATATGAAGAGAGATTTTGAACAAGTTTTCTTTTCAGACTAAGAGGAAATTCCTAAAATTCCTAGGTGGTAAATCCGGGCCTTCACTCCAGCTCACTAGTGCTGACGCTGTGGGTGGAGATGGCAGAGAGAAAGCCCTTGGACAGAAATGTGGCCTGCAGCCTGATGCTGCCCTTGCTGTCCCCACCGTGGGCCTACCAGGCCCTCCCTTGGGGTTCTTGGCCAATCTGCCTCTGTAGCCCAGGAGAGGCACCCACATCCCTGAGACAGCCCGACTCTGCCGAGCCCACCGTGTCCAAGCAGGACGTCAGCGTGTCTTATGAAATTTCCAGTCAACTGGGAACATCACGTGTGCACAAGTGTACAACACTAGTGCAAGTGGGAGAACCCAGATGCTGAGGTGCGCTTCTTTGTGGTGGGTGCTCTGTGTGTTTCCATTGTCCTCGATGCTTGCATGCTCACGTGTGGGATCCAGGGGCAGGGAACGTAACTAGGACCTTTGGATTTAGGTTCTAGTCTCCTGTGAGTCGATAGCACACAGTGAAATAATATCTAGATAGAAGTGAGGCTCAGACAAACTGAGCTTGGGCCTGATCCCTGCTACTCTGGATAGCAAAAGACCCCAGGCCCCAGCCTGCCACACTTTTTTATTCAGCAGCTCTCCAAGAACAAAAATGTAACAAAGACTCAGAAGGCAGGGTAAACACGGGCAATGTAACAGGTCCACCTTGAAGCATCACAGCGTGTGGGACGACCAGAGTCCTTGTTCTCCAGGGTGAAGGTGAGCTGAATGCAAAGTCGTAGGTAGCCAGGAAGGGCGTTCCAATTATTCCTCCCAAACAGGATCCTTTTGCAACATAGTTAAGTCCAGAGTCTGTCTGCAGGAAGGCCTGTCAGTTTTGACTTTACAGTTATTTCTCCCGAACAGGATTGTTCCCAACACTCACACTTGCACACACTATACACACACATACAGTTCTTTCTGAGACAGCCGGTGGCTGCCGATAATCATGGCCCTTGTGCAAGTCTGGGAATGAGGGCAGCACTCATGGCACCGGAAAACAGCCATGCCCAGTCTCCCTGGCCATCTGCCCCTGGGCCAGTCCAGTGGGGAGCTGCACTTTGGGAGAGGCCTCTGCATGTCCCCCTGGCTGGGCTGTGTCTCCCACAAAACAGGCCCATTTTTCACCATTCCTAGCACAGGGTCTGGCACCCCTCTGGCGAGACCCCTGTGGTCTACGGAGCACTGACAGGAGCAGCACAGCCTGACTCCAGGTTTCTTTACACTGTGTTGGGGCGCAGCTCTGGAAAACAAGACAGTGCCCCGTGTCCTTGCCCGGGGCCACCCCAGCCATACACAAAGAACCCACTCCAGCTCTGGGGAAAGTGCCCAGGGCCCCGACGTCCATAGTTTCAAGAGTGACTCCCCAAACCGAGGGACACACAGAACTGACAGGGGTGGGCCCAGCTTCTGGCTGGGTATGAGGCAAGAGGAACCCTAGGCAGCATCACCATCCTGGATGGTGGGAAGCAGCCAGGGTGCAGGTGTGATGGGGACCTGACCCAGTGCAACAGCACAGTGAGTGGCGTGGCCACGTCTGGGAGGTGTGGGGCCAGCTGGCCCTGCAGCCACCCTGCCTTGCACTTTCCAGGGGTTCCCGGACAGTGAGTGTGTCTTTGAGTGTAGCTCGTGGGAACATCTATGCCTTGCAGGGCCTACTCTTGATCCTTAGCACCACATGAGACAATCTAAAAGATAAAGAATTTTATTAGTTACCTAATTTATTTCACTGGAAGCAGAATCCAGCAACTGAAGGTGGGGCAGCAGGGCTCTCAGGTCCTCGGACCTGCTCCGCTCTCTGTACCTTCAGGGGGACTCTGGGCCCACAGGGGGTGTACTTGGGGTCCTGGGCTTGGCAGTGGGCCCTGCCACACAGTGTCCACCTATGAAGGCAAACAGAGCCCGTGTGACCCCCAGCATTGTTGGGGGCCGCAAGCGGATCCTAGAGCCTGCTCAGTACCCTCAGAGGGGCGGGGTCGCTCTATGCAGTCATTGTCCAACCACAGGCTCATAGAGACTGGACGATGTGTCTGGGCCCTGTCCCCAGCTCAGTTCTGGGCACGGTGCTGAGCCTGGGTTGGGGCTGCAGGTCCTGCCTGCTCAGGGCATGAAACAGGCAGAGCCCAGGGAGTCTGAGGGCAGCTGCTGATGCCCTGAGAGTCTGGGGTGGGACAGGGTCCAGCCCCTGGTCCCTTTTTCCTGAGCACAATGTGTTCCAATCATCATCACCTTTCTTAGGAAAATGGTTTCAGGAGCTCCATACAACCCAATCTGTTTGCAGACACGGGCAGCACTCAGCCTCCAGATGACCGCAGAAGCCTGGCCCCACTCAACCCCAAGTACCCGGCTGGGCCACAGCACCCCGGCTCCCAGTGAGGCTTTGCTTGTGGGACCCTTGGGGCTGCTGGATCTGCAACCAGAGGCTCGCTCTCTCCACAGGACCAGAAGTGCACAGCTGCAGACACTCAAGGATGCAAAGAATTTAATTGGAAGCGCAGACCCTCAGAAATTTCAGGCATCTATCTTCGGGACACGTCTTTTCTCCATCACAGAAGCACTGAGCATGGCACTAGCCAAGCCACTCAGGCCTAGGCACCAGGATGGCTTGGACTTCAAGGATGTGCTTAGAGGAAGAGTCTGGGGCCACTGGTGCCTAAGGTCTACCTGCATGAGCACTGGGGCCCCCAGTCAGGTGGGGGGCAAAGGAGAGTGACAGCCTGGACCTGAGGCCATGAGCCAGGCGGGCCACCTGCTTATGCCCAGCTCTATCTGCCCTGCCACCCGAGGTCTGGGTCTACCTGGATCAGGGCGTGGTGAGTTAGCAGTCCATCCAGGGCCGGGTCATTGTGAGTGTCCCGGTGGGCAGGGGAGAAGCGGGAGCAGCCCGAGTCATTTGTCCAGACTCCAGCAGTCACACAGGACCAGCTGGGAACTCTCAGGGGCTGCAGGTGTCAGAAGCCGGGGTTTGGGGCTTCCAGGTGGCAGAGCTCTCAATCAGGCATAGCTACATGCGTCTCTATTCCACAGGGTCTGCAAGCCTCCCACTGCTCCACTGTGCACACTCTTCAGGCTACCTCTGGCTTGCTTCAGCCCAGGCACCCAGCTGATGTGTGTCTTCATGTGTATCTATGCACGTGTGTGTGCATGTACACTGAGCAAGAAATGGAAACTGCCCAGGCTCTGCAGGGTTCCCCTCAACTGTGGTTACCCTTGGGAGGCAGTGGAAGGTAGGGAGGAGCAGCTGCCCTGCCTCAAGGCCTATGGTATCTGCTGACCACTAACTGGGCTCTTCCACCCAGCAGCTTCATCTGACTCTGAGTTAGGGCCGCTATGGGCCTGGGCAGGTGGCCTGGGCACTCTAGTGAGGCGTGTGCCAGGGCTGGTGCAGGCCTTCTGCAGGGACAGTGCTCTCTGAGCAGCACTCAGTCAGTGAGTCTGCTTTCTCCCTTCTGCAGCTCTGCCTAGAGTCCAGCAGCAGAGGCAGGGCCAGTGGAGGCTGTGAGGGAGTGGGCTCTGTGAACAGGAGAGCAGTGGGTGCTCTGCTGCCCGGACCTGTCCCCCTCGAGGCCAAGTCCATCCAGCTGCCCAGGCAGTGTGGAAAAGGGCTCAGTGTGCATCTGTGTGGCTGGCCTGGTAACGCGAGACGCAACATCAAGTTCTGCCATTGTGGGGATGCACAAAGCCGAAGCAAGGACAGCCCTGTTCACATGACCCTCAGGGCCAGTGTGGACTCGGGAGGCCCCTGGGAGGTGGGCGGAGGTCCACACTTAGGGCAGCTGGGCTCCACCAGGGTGGCTGGGATTCTCACAAAATCATGGCCCTCAGTCTCCAGACAGCCTTCCCTGGCCTCCATGGCCCAGCACCCAGCGCATAGGAGGTGTGGGTGCACATCTGACCCAGGCAGGAGGGCAGGCAGAGGCAGAGATTACCAGCTCTAGGCCACCCTAGGGCCCACGTTGGCCATGAAATCTGTCACCCAGCCCCAGCCCAGCACATCTGGCCACCATTCTCCCCAGAGTTCAGTCCTCAAAGCTGTTTCCAGACTCCTGGACAATCAATGGAGCTGGACTCCAGTTTTCCAGTGGGCATCCCCGGCCTCTGCCTCCCATGGAAGGAGTCTGGCCGGAGCCCAGGCCTTGACTCCTGTATCTAGGTGACCTGGCGTGGCAGGGTCATGCTTGCAGCAAGCCTCACAGGGCCTCTGGGCACCAGTGCACCACATAGGCACTCACTAGACATCTGGAACCCCTGGGTGTGATAAGTGTGGAGTGAGTGCCCTTTGACCTGTGCCATGGGAGTGGCCAGGGTCATGCAGATGTACTACACACACTCTGCAAGTAGACATACTGATGCCTTACACACTCATACAAGCTCAATGCAAACACACGCATGCACTCATCCATGCACAAAGGCTCACATGCACAGACATGAGTACACTATGCATGAGTATATCTCTGTGCTTACACAGGTACATATACAGCCCTAGTCCCACAGCTCAGCACCAGATGGCAGACAGCCTTGTACAAGTCTGGGTCACCCAGCCAGAGCTTCCCACTGGCCAGGCTCTGTGTAGAAGGGGCATGTCCTGGGCCACAGCAAGGGGCCACAGAGGTATAGGATGGGGAGAAAAGTGCTGGCCTTGGCTGCCCCCAATGAAATACAGGTGACTACCTGGGACAGAGGTCTCCTCAGGGACAGTCCCTCTAGCTCCAGGCCACAGAAGCCTCAATTTCACTTCTTTGGACCTGGGTTTGGGCCCTGGGTGCCTATCAACATGGCAGGGGTCCAGTACCCCTTGGCCAGGCATGTCGCCCAGCACTGTAGCTCCTGCTCTGTCCTCCTGGCAGCTTTCCCTCCACTCACTTAGAAGGCCAGCCATCTGCAGTGCCCATCATCTCAGGACCAACTCCCAAAGAGAGGGAGTGGGCACCGGGAACTAACTGCTCACCATGGGACACACCTGGGGACACAAGCTGGCTCCCTCCACCCCACATTTTCCAGCAGACCCAGGTGCAGAGGGCGTGGAAAGCCAAGTAGGTGTGTTGAGGGCCCCTGTCTGACCCAACCCTAGAGGCACTTTGGTCTCAAGCAGCGTGTACACAGCTGAGACAACAAGGTGATGCCATGGCTGAGGGTGGGCAGCTTTTGCCTCGGACACCTTTCCTAGGTTAGGCCTGCACCCACCGGCCAGGACTTGTGGCTTCTTGCCCTTCCATGAGCGGCCACCACACCTTGTGCCAGCAAATGCCCAAGACAAAGGCTATTGGCTCTGTAGCCTCTCTCAGGCAGGCGTGGCACTTCTGCAAGGCGGGGACCCAGCGCTTTGCAGTGTGTGGAGAGGATCAAATAGCCAATGGTGTTTTGAAGTCGAGGCTGCTGGCACAAGCCGGAATTATGGAGAAGGTCCCTGTCTCTGGAGCACCTGTCCCGCCCACCTCAGCCACAGAAAGAGCCGGCGTCCCCTCACAGCTGGGGTTCCAGGCCAGAGGCACTGTTTCCACCCCAGCCAGGGTGCTGAGAAGCTGTGTCCATCAGGACAGAGATTCCCCACCTGGACACCAGGAGCGTGGGGCCTCTGTGTCTGGAGGTACCTGGTTCCTGGGTAACAACCCCATCCTCCAGGCCCCTCTCTGCTTAGCCCCACTGGCTCACTCGGTTCTGGCAGCTTCAGGAAGGCTGAGTGCTGGGCAGAGAGTGGGCTGGGCTCCCGCCTGGCTGCAACTTGTGTTCCTGCTGGCAATGCAGAGAGCTCTGCGGGAATGCCATGGCCAGAGGGGCCAGGCCAGGAGGAGCCTTCCCTGTGTGAGGGCCCCACAGGCCCAGCCCCCTAGAAGTGCAGGTGTGTGTCTTTGTAGCACTGGAGAGCAATACTGGTACCATGGTTGCATGTGTGCGTGCACACACATTCGCACACCCAGAGGGCACCATTTTTGTGGGGCTGGAGTCCCAGGCATTGGAGCCATTTGTCCAGGAGCCCTGGTTCTGGCTTGCCACTCCCAGAGATGACTCTGCGGCCACAGACCTCACTCCTGACCTCCAGAGTGCCTCAGTGTTCAGGGAACTGGCCTGTGTGCCAGTTCTAGGACTGGCCGTGTCTAAACTCTGGGCTGCAGGGCCAGGCTGTCCCCAAGGGTCCAGAACAAAGACTACCAACCCTGGGGACTGGTGACAGGATCCTAGCCTTGGTGGATCAAAGCCTGGGCCTGTCCAACAGAGTTGCCAGGGAAGGAGCCCTGCGTAGAGACAAGATCAGCCAGGCCAGGGCCTCCAGAGCTCAGCTTTCAGCTTTGAATGTACCCGAGACCTGAAAGAGGAGGTGGCATCCAGCCTGCTGCCATCCCCATGGAGACCAGCCCAGGAGCCCTAGTGAGTGACCACAGCGGGCATCAGTGCTGGTGCCCACAAAAGTGCCGGAATGGTGAAGGGCCTCTGGGCCTGAACATGGGTCCTTCAGCTTCAGGCTCATGCAGGGAGGAAGGGAAGGAGCAGCAGGGCCTCTGGAATCACTCTGCACTCATGCACACAGGCACAGCCACGCACCCTGGGATTGCACATGCACATGCAGGCCAGCACACCTACATACATGGCAGACGTAGGTGCGCACATGCACGCACCCGATGTGGCTGTTGCACCCATCCCTGCTGCACGTGTGCGCACACAGGCACACACTGAGAAGCTCCCGTGTACATGTGTCCCTGCTCTCATCGGCAGCAGGGTACACAGTCTGTGGGGTGGCCTGGACCGGCATTCTCGGATGCTGTGGGATGACCAGCCCTGAGGCCTGCACAGGGACTGAGGACCCTCCAGTCCTGGTGGGGCTTCCCCGGGGTGCCATGCTGGGCACCCATCCATCCAAGGCAGGACTCAGGGCCCCGGCAAGCAGAGCAGCACCCAGCCTATGAGCTTGCAGGCCCAGAACGAGACTTCACTCAGGTGCCTAGCTCCCGCTCCGGTGCATCCAGAATTGTCCACCGAGGGCTCCCAGCCCCAGCCCCGGCCTGTCCTGGACTCTACATCCATCTGTGTGCCCAGCAGAGGGCCCGCGCTGCTCCAGGACCTCTCACTCCCCTGGAGATCAGCAATGGCTGACTTGAACCCCCCAAGCCTCTGAGCCCTTCCGCTGGGCAGGGCTGTAGCGGCCCAGGCCTGCCCAGCGGGTAAGGGCTGCTGGCTGGGGCTCCTCTCATTTCCTCTTGGCCTGCAAGCCCGGCTGCCTTGGGAACAAAGGCTGGATTGTGCCTCCTCCAGGGCCTGCTCGCCAGCCGGGCCCGGGATGCTCCCAGGCTGGCTGCTGCCCCTGCCGGCCCTGTGGGCCATGGCTGTGCTTGCAGCCAAGCAGGGCTCCCCTGGCTGCCTCTCCTAGGCCTTGGAGCCGGCAGCACTGGGCCAAGGCTCCTCCCAGGCGCCTCTGCAACCAGGAGCCGTGGCCAGGCCGCCTGGCTCTCCTTGCCTGGCTCTATGTGCAGCTCAAGTGTGCCAGTCCAGCCCCCACCAAGCCAGGTCCCTTTGTGTTCTATGCCCCCATCACTGCCTACCCACCCTGCCACTCACCTGTACCCTGGCCGGCCACCTGGGGGTCTCTTGCTCACTGCAGGTTTGGGGGAGCCAAAAGGAACCGGGCTGGGGCGACCCTACTCCCTGGGGACAGACAGGTGAAGCTTGTGGATACTCCTATCACTGAAGATCCGTCTTCTGAGTCCTCAGTATGCATCACTGTGTGCCAGCTGCCTAGGCCACACAGGGGCAGACAGCTGTGGCAGACAGCACCACATCTTCTGGCCTACAGACCCCGGCACCGCCTGTCCCTCAGGGCACCTACCCAGGACAGACGAACTCGGACGCCAGCCGGGAGCAGCGCTGACTTCACAGCCAGAGGAGCACAGCATGCACCAGCCCCATCACCCCTGTCCTGCCCAACCAGGTCCTGAGAGGGCACCTGGTCACCCAGCTCTGGGCCCCAGGCCTGGCCCCCCGAGCCCTCACTGGCTATGGCTTCAGCCTCTGCTGCTGCCATCACAGCGGCTTTGAGAAGCAGAGCAGCCCGGCGTGATGGTCTTGGAGGGGCTCCAGGAGGAGCTGCGGAGGACGCTTTTGGAAGAAAGAGGGAAAGAAATAGAGAATGTGCCTAGAAAAGGAATTTGCCTCTGTGGAGCCCAGCGCCACAGGCTGGGGACCCTGGCACAGGAGGCTCTGTGAGCCTGGGGGCGCTGTCCCAGGCACAGGCTGGGCAGGGCAGAGAGGAGCTGGGTTCAGGCTGGCTGGCTGGGGTCTCCATGTCCCTGCCAGGTCAGAGGCACGGCAGAACTCACTGTAATGTGGGCCGCCCCCCACCTGGAGGCCTTGAGATATGTATACCAACTCCCTGGGTACACTGAGGAAAAGGGGTGGCAGTGTCCCCCTTCCTAGTATGTCTGACCCCATCCCCAGATGGCCCAAGTTTCTGAAGGTACAGGCTCAGCCTGTGCCCCAGAGCTGCCAGCCTGAGGGTCCTGGGAAGGAGACGGTGAGAAGTTCCAAGGTGCCTCTGAGGTTGACACAGGACAAGGGTGCCCAGGGTTGCAGGGGCAGGGTCAGCAGGTGCATCAGCCAGTGCGAGGCCTCCCCACTTCCCACCATCCAGCCCAGGGCACGAGGCTTTCCAGGAAGGTCACACAGAGCCACTGTGGAGACTGAACTTCAGGTCTGCTATCCCCCACACGTCTGCCCTCTGGGGCCACACTGCCCTCATCCTCCCAGGACAGACTGGGGTCCCTGCTGGGCCAGGCCTGGCATTCTCCTAGCGTCTATGGCGAGGATGACAGCCAGGGTGCCAGGGTCCATTGTCCTGAGGTAGAGCTGAGTGTAGCGGCCAGGGCTGAGAACACTGGCTCCAGGGAGTTGCCAGCCATACCCCTCTGGCTCCCCACCTCTCTGCCCTTCCTGGGCAGATCCCGGCCAGGAAGCATGGCCACTCTGTGTCACTTTGCCCTGTGCAGGCCCCAGCTCTCCCACGTGCACCTTGGGCACTGACGTAACATGGGGTCCTGTTTCTGGCCTGTGACCTTCGCGAGCCTGGGTCTGCCAGGCAGCACCCCTCAAGGGTGGACACAGAGCTGGCAGACTGGGCTGGGAAAGTCCCGCCCCTCAGCCTGGCTGTGGTGTCAAGGAAGCTCCGGTCTCTGAGCACTGAGGTCCAGCCTGGGTCATCAGGCTGCAGGCACTGGACTAGGGAGGCAATGGCCCTCTGCCTGGCAGACCAGGGTGGTCAGCACTTCAGTGGCCATGGCATGGGCCAGATCCTAGAAAGGGGCGCCAGTCTCAGTTCCTGTTGAAGAAATAAAGTGACCACTCACCCACCTGGCCACTGCAGCATCCCTGTCCAAGCACAGGGACAGGAAGGCTCGGTCACCACCCTGGCAGGGCCCTCATCCTATGAGCACCCTCTGCCTCCCCATTGCCTCTGCAGCACTGCACCTGGGGCTGGTGAGGTCACAGTCACCCATAAGTCAGTGTCTACACAGGCCCCTGGTACAGGAACCGCAGGGCTCTCTCCTGCACCCAGGCTCCTGCACTGTCCCTGCCCCTAGATCCTCGTGTCTCTGTCCTGGGCCCAGGCACGGCTCTGATCTCTAGCCAGGCCTCCGACCTGCAGGCCGGGTGGGGCTGTCCCTATGCCCTCGCTCTGCAGCCTGCCCCTCTCCCGCCCTGCGGAGACAGCTGCAGGCTGCTTGCTCGGGACACCCTTTGAAGCCAGAAGGCAAGGGAGCGGTCACACCCGAGGGTGTCAGAGCCCTGCCCGCCCTTTCAAGTTCCCTGGCCCTCACAAATGACTGGCTTATCACTGCCAGGAGCTGTGGGGTCAGAGGGCAGAGCAGGCTGACCCCACACCCAGCTCCACCCAAGGCCCAAGGAGATCCTCACCCAGGGCTGAGTTCCCTGTGCAGTGACCATCAGAAGCTCTTGGGTGGCCGAGGGCACCTCCTGGCCCTAGCTGGGACCCTCAGGAGGAAGCACTGGGCCTGGGCTTGTCCATGTGGAGGTGGGCGGGGCCCTCTCCTGCCACCCCTCCTTTTGGTAGGGCTCTCCTCCTCCCCTACGCCAACCCCTGTAGGGAGCCAGGGCCCAGTGAGGCCCCTGAGCGCTTTGGTCCCAAGGGTCCCACTGTGTGGCACCCAACACATGCAGTGAGCTCAGAAGCTGGCCCACCACCCAGCAGCTACCCAGCAACCTCTGGGGAAGGGCCAGCCAGCCCGGAACCCAAGCCCAGGGCCCTACCACTGTCTTCCCAACTACGCCGAGACAAGGGCACCTTGTGTCCCCATGGATAGCTCTGGCCTTGGGCCGGAAGGGCACAGGCTCAGGGTCCTGGCAGGCTCCTCCCACACTCCGGAAGGCAGCTCAGCTCCTGCACTCACACAAGGCCTGGGGTCTCCCACCACCCCAGCCTCTCGGCCCCCCAGTGCTCCCACTGTCCCTACTTTCTGCCTGACTGAAATCCAGCCAGGCCTCAGCAACCTGCTCTGTCTGGGAAACGTCTGTTGCTCCCATCTGTGGTCCTGGGCCACCATGGTGCCAGTGGTCACTGCCCAGGGTCTGCCAGACAGCTGGAAGTGGTCTCGTCACAGAGGCAGGACCACACCACACAGCTGCCTATGCCAGGCGAGTCCCCAGAGCAGTATCCTGTGCTGCATGCTGTGTGGAGGTGCCTGGTAGGGGCCTGGGAGCCCCAGCTCCCACCCTCTGAGCCCTGCTTGTTCTGAGGGCCCAGCAGGTCACTGCTGCCATGGGACAGCTGCAGACCCTCACCAGCAGCAAGACCATGACCCAGCTCCCTGCCAGCAGGGTGGGGACCACTGTCTACCTTCGCAGGGGAGGCCAGGACACCTGGACAGAGCACTGGACAGAGGTGGCCGTGACCTGGTCCTGGCCCCACCCACCCATCAGAGGCCATCATAGGTAGGGCTGACGGCAGAATCCTGGCAGCCACAGATAGCCTGCCACAGCCCCTCCCAGGGAGCCCAGTCCTCCTGGGGACACCAGGCCTCAGGCCCCAAGACTCACATGGTGGCACACATATGTGCACATAAGCACACAACACCTCAGCACAGCCATGGATATGGTGAGCGTAACGTGAACCAGACAGTCAGAAAACATGCCATGGAAAAGGATGCACGCTTTCTTGTTTAACAAAATAAATTAAATATACGAGGCTTCAGCTCAAACTCTATAAAATCACAGAGACCAGGGATGCTGGGGGCAGGGGTGGTGGGGGCTGGCCACAAGGGTGTGGACACCAGCAGGACTCTGTGGCTAGGTGGTCCCAGGACCCAGTAGCCCAGCCCCTAGAACCCCAGCCCTGCTCCCATCATCATTAATATTATCTCCATTCTTAAATATAAATATCAAGGCCCCTGTCTGCAGCAGTGGGAGGGTTGGGGGCAGGTGTGCACCTTCCCACCCACATGGCTGGGGCTCTGACACCGGGCGGAGGCTGGGCGGACATAGGCCACAGATGAGAACAGGCCTCCATCTACGCACACGGCCATGTCACCACACAGTTGAATGGTCCAAGCCTTCCCAAGGATGTCTCAGTCCACGTACGTGTGTGTGTGTGCGTGTGTGTGTGTGTGTGTATGTCTCCAGTGGTCTGTGTGTCCATCTGGCAGTGTGTCTGTGCACCCAGCCTGATCTCCATGTATCTCGCATAGGGTGCTGCCTGCCACCTCCCCGACTTCCTGCCTGCTGGCCTGTCTCCATGCCTACTTTATTTAGCACTGGTAGTGGACGTGCTGGTGCTGGTGCACCTTGCCCTCCACATGGGAGTGTGTGTGTGAATGTGTGTACGTGTGCACATCTGTATACAGCTTAGGGTACAGCTTGGGGCCGGCCACTGCACCCGAGCCCAGTGTATGCTCCTCACACAGCCCCACGGCCAGCGCAGGCAAGTCTTTGTCACCACTGCGGTCCCGGGGTGGGGCTGGTGGCCGGTGGCTGGGCACAGGCAGTGTGGAGACGGGGACACAGGGCTTCTTCTTGGCCTGGCAGAGCCACAGCAGCACAGTGCCCAGGATGAAGACAGCTCCAGCGGGGATGCCAATGACCACAGGCCATGGCAGGTTCGTGGGCGAGGACGAAGGGGCCAGGGGGGGCCCTGGTGGTTTAGGGTCTGCAAGAAAGACCAAGGAAAGGGGTGGACAGAGAACTCCATGGCAGGCAGAGAGTGGGCCCTGTGCACGGGCATGGACCCCCCCGTGGGTTGCACACGGATCCCCAGGGGAGCCTGGCACGCACCTGGCAGCACGGTGAGGAAGGCACTGCGGAAGCTGTAGCCCATGGTGTTGGCACCCAGGCAGATGTACATGCCGGCGTCATCCTGGCGGGCACGTGAGATGAGCAGCTTGTTGAGGTAGGAGCCGTCAGGCCGTGACCACACGTCTCCCGTGGGCAGTACCACAAACTTCTGGCCACCCACATCGATGGTGGAGTTGTGGCGGCCCTCAGCACCGTACTCCACCCTCTTCAGCCACTGAATTACGGGCTTCACATCGCTGCGCACCTTGCACTGGAAGGAGGTTGTGCCCCCGAAGTCCACGGTTGTGTTCACGGGATGTGTGCCAGTGAGCACAGGCTTGGAACGTGTCCGCTCTGTGGCAGGGATGCGTGTGTCACCGGTAGTGCCCACCCAGCCCGGGCCCCATCACGTGTCCCTCCCTGGCACTCACGGATCACGTCCACTTTGTAGGTGGCGTTGATGGCACCTGCCCGATTCGATACACGGCATGTATATTTGCCGCTGTCCTCAGGCCGCAGGTTCTTCAAACTCAGGGTCCACTTCTTCCTGTGCTCACCAGCCTCCGGGCGCGCCAGGGCCTGGTCATCTTTCATCCACGTGATGTCGGGCCGGGGGTGCCCACTGGCCACACACTTGAGCCGCACAGAACTGCCCACGGGCCGTGCGATCACTCGGCGCCGCATCTTGGACGGCTGTGTGAAGCGGGGCCGCGCTGCAGAGGTGCACGGAGTCAGCGTGGAGCGGGCGGCATGCCAGGAGAGGGCAGTCAGCCTGCCCTGCAGGGGGCCCCGCCCCATGCTCACCCCATTGCTGGCTGGCTGGGTCCTCCTTGTCCCCTGAGGAACTGCCAGGCCCTGGACTCTGCTTCCCAGGGCTGATATCATCTGTGGGGAAAAAGGACCCATGATGAGGGGCCCCATGGGTAGAGAGTACCCAGGCCTTCGCCAGACCCCTGTGGCCCCAGCTGGGCAGCCCTGGCACTGCAGCAAGGCCACCAACGCTCCCACGGCTCAGAGTCCAGGGACAGCTGGGCAGGGCTGCCCGCCAGCCCCATCCCCAAGTGCAGGTGACCCCGACAATCAGAAGGGACTGCAGGGCTGGCCCCCTACCCAGGCTCCGGGGGTTCTGCGGGGTGGGGGAGGGGAGGGGGCCCGGCTCTGGCAGCTGCAGTAACCTAAGCCCACATCAAGGGGCCGAGGGCTCGGGAAGCAGACATGGCTCACATACCGCCCAGTCATCGTCCCTCTACAGGGACTGCTGGGGGTGCTCAGTATTCCTGCTCCACAACCCAGAGGAGGCTGGGCTGGGGAGGATGTGGTGAGGAATGTCCCCCCCACCCAGATGGTGCCACCTCCGCTGAGCGGGGGCCAAGGGCTGGTCCCTCAAGCCGATGCCCTGGACCCTGAGGCTGGGGGGGGGGTGGGGCACGCCTGGTATCACTGTGGGGAGGGTGTGTCTCCAACCACCTGTGCCCTCCCAGGGCCACAGCCCCTAGGAGGAGAGAACAGAGGCCAAGCACCTCCCGCGGTCCCTCTGAAATCCGAAACCTGAGCTGAACAACGAAGGACACCAGGGTGCTCCCTGCCAAGCCCACAGCCGCCTGCACTCTTGGGGGTACCACCCCTATTGCTATGCCTGCTCCTGCCCAGGCCCCCACTCCCACCCGCTTGCCCCCCGACCACATCCCACTGACCTATCACAATAAGGGTGTAGTTGACACTGAGGCTGCCAAAACCATTGGTAGCTTTGCACACGTACACGCCCGCGTCTTCGGCCTCCACAGCCTTCACCTTCAGTCCCTGTGGCAGCACACGGAAGCGACTCCAGCCACCGTGGATGGTACGGCCGTCCTTGGTCCACATGGTCAGGGGCGGCGGGTCCCCCTCCACCGGGCACTGCAGACGCACAGTACGGCCCAGCCGGGCCACCTGCCGTGGGGCCACTTTGTCTGCCATCCTTGGGGGGCCTGTGGGGTCAGAGGGTCCAGTAGGGATCGAGGCCTGGATGCCCTGCCTGGCCCCGGGCCTGCCTCATGAGCCCTGCTCCAGCCTCCAGCACATAGAGGACCCTGGGGCCCTGGAGGGACAGGCCTGGAATCTCAGTGCTCAGGAGGCTGAGGCAAAAAGGTCACCATGAGTTTGAGGCCAGCTTATCTCAAACAGCAACTAGTCAAATATAATGACTTAGTGAGACTTTGTCTCAAAATGAGAAATAAACTGGGGATACAGCTCAGTGCAAAGACCCCAGACTAAATCCTACCTAGTTCATAACTAAAAGAAAACAAAAGAGCAGGACCATCCAAACCACATAGGAAGCAGCCACGCCCCCGGTCAAGGGCAACAGGGCTTGTGAGGGCAGAGGCAGCACACAGGGCTCCAGGCTGCCCCTCACCGTGCACGTCTGCAGGTCTTGTCCGCTGCTGGAGACCCCCACCTACTCATCAACCCACCACCCAGGCCCAGCTGGGCCAGGCTACAAGGACAGTAACCTCACAGCCATGGCGCACAGAAGACCAGGACAGCCTATGGGCAGCGAGGGTCCCCATATCACCTGAGCTGAGCTCTGACACCCACTGGCCAGGGTGGCCTGCCTCCAAGCAGCTGAACCCCATGGGGTACGACCCACCACCTGCCCTGCACACTCCAGGAGGCCTGGGGGAGCCAATGCTGGGGTGTCCTGGACCCCACAGATGCCTGGCTCCTCCCAGCCATCGGCCCCAGCTGAGGCAGGACAGAGGTAACCAAGATATCTTGCAGCAAGTGATATCACTGGCTAGAAGAGGATCCAGACAGAGAGACCCTCGGGTACCAGCAACGTATGGGCTCCTGGGCAGGAGGTGACCTCGGAAGGATGGGCTGGGGCAGGGACCCAGGCAGGGTCACCCTCTACACCCGGCCACTCCCAGACACGTCCCAGGCATGGCATTGGGCTGTCCTGCACAGAGGTTTTCAGTGACACCACTGCAATGGTACCGAGGCCATGCATGGTCTATCATCAGCTGTGCCCCAGACCTCGCTGGCAGCTCCCCCCTGACCTCAGAACACCTGATCGGACTGGGGACCCTGTGAACAGAGGTGCTGCCAGCTTATGGGGGCCCCACGGCAGTGCTGCTGAGGAACTATGGGCTGGGGACCCAGTGTCCTTCCTCAGTGACATCAGGGGTGAGGCCGGGAGCTGGGAGAGGCGCTCCTCCACCCGTCACCTGCTTCCCAGGGCCCTACTTCTGTACAAGCATCTTCTCGACCCCCACCCTGCAGCATGAGCCCCTCCCTCCCCGAGTCCACCAGGCACCAGCAGCAGCACAGTCCACGCACAGTTGTCCCCAGCCCCCAGCACCCACCCAGGGCAGTCATGGAGCCCCCGAGACCCCTCCCCAGCCCTCCAGGGTCCTGGCCCCAACCCAGGCAGACCCTGCCCACCACCTGTCACTGTCTGAAATTCCACCATTCATGGTGCCTCACAGGCTGCAGGGCCAGGGAGCGGCCAACCCTGCCTGGCTCCTGTGGCCCCTGCAGCCCTCTGCCAGCCCGATCACCAGGCCTCCTGGGCAGACTCAACACTCACATGTGAGCACACACAGGTACACACGTATGGGAACATACCACTGCCCAAACCTGCCTGGCCTGGAGCAGCCACAGGCCAGGCTGACTCATGCCCACCCCAGCCTGGCCAGGAGACAGAATGCCGGGGAGGGGCAGGGCCCAGGACGGAAGCAGACGGAGCAGCAGGGACCCCTGCCCGTGGCCACTGCCAAGAAGAGGCAGACCCTGTGCTTCCAGGTGGCTGGAAGCCTGGCCCAAGCCTGTGTGATACAGGGAAAAGACTGGCAGGAGCCTGTCTGGAAGAGCCAGGCTTACTCTGAAGCAGAGAGCACGCTGGCGGCCCTCCTCTTCATGCCCTTCCCTTTGCAGAGCCCTGTGCAAGGGCCTGCCCGGCAGGAAGCTGGCCCCCTGATTCCTGGGGATCTTGGCTGCAGCCTGGCCACCGCAGCTCTATATTTAACCCAGGAAACACAAGCCCCCTTTGTTCTACCTAGAGCTGCAGAGCCCACTTGGCCAGCAAGGAAACTGAGGCAGGACCTGGGGCCTTGGATGCCGACCGCCCCACTGTCCTGGGAAGGAAGCTCAGCAGGGAGGTGGTAGCACCGCCTGGACTCACTCGAGCAGTGCTGCGCGTTGCCCTTCTCCTGCGAGGCCCTGAGAAAGCGCAGCGCAGGCAGGGTGCAGAGGGCTGCCGGGCAGCTGGGTAGACGCAGGTAAACTGAGCCCAGTTGTGCGCTTACTCCCCTGATGGAGCCATGGGGCCAGCACCTCGGCTTCTTCCCTCTCCCCTTCCCAGGGGCCCCATGGGACCTGGCTCCAGTGCAGCACTCGAGGTGCAGACAGAGCCACTGAGAGCACCTCACCCAGAGGCCAGGCGCCACAGAGCATGCAGGAACCTTAACCCCACTTTTCGGAGCTGCCCTCCAGGCTCAAGACCTGGAAGCCCTGACTGGTAGGAGCTGGGTCCAATCATGCTGGCCGGAGCCAGCGGCTGGACAGCTGTGTTCCTTTCTCTGCAAAACTCAAGGCTTCTGGAGCAAGGCAGATCAGAAGGGTAGGCCACTCTGTGCCCAAGAGCACAGCAGGTGCAGGTACCATGGTCCCCTGCGCATGGGCACAGTGGGAGTGGGACTGTGCACTAAACACCTAGCAGGCCTGCAGAGCTGTCCCCAAAGACCTTCAGGGCCCAGGAATCTCTGGCCTGGGTGGAATTCTCTGGCCAGGTGGTGGCCTGGCAGTGGGTGGGGGCAGCCAGCCAGAAGCCTGCAGTCCCTCCTGGACAGGACAGGGCCTAGGGACCCAGAGGGCCATGGCAAGGAAGAAGATACAATCAGGTTCTCGGGAAACCTGCACCTGCTGTGTGAGGCCAGGGGGACCCAGCCCCAGAGCATCCCAAGGCACTGCCAGCAGAAACAGGGCCACGGCGCAGCCCTGAGCTGAGACCTCTCCCATGCACCCCATAAGCCCTGGCCACAGGTAGAGAGTACAGGGCCCCAGACTACACCCAGGCCCCTGCAGCACCTGGCTGCCCAGTAAGCACAACCAGGGGAAGAAGGGCAGGAAATCTCCCTGGGAGGAAAGCATAGGTGACCTCCAGGAGTCAGCCATACATACAGTGCACACACAGGCCTCAGCATGCCACAGGGTTACCAGCCAGACCCCCCAGGACCTGCCACAGAGCTGGGAGGACTGAGGCAGGTGGCTAGCACAGAAATCAAGGGGCACTGTGTCCCACAAGCCGGCACTGCCCTCCCAACAGCAGCCATCAGGTGAGGGGCCAGGACACGCCTGGCTCTCCAGGCCTGTACCCTCCCTGGGGCCGTCACATGAGCCCTCCATGGTCCCACAGCCTCTTCCTTGACACATCAGGCCACGCCTACCCAGCACCAGGCATCAGACAAGGCGCCGCCCAGGGGGAGAGAACACTTACTCCTTCCCACAGCAGACTGGGACCATCACAGACTCCCAGGGAGCAGCCTGGCTCCATGGCCACTGGAAGCCAGAGCTCGGCCTTTTCCACACACCCCACAAGCACCAACCTTACAACTCTGGTCCCTACCGCAGCCATCTGCACAGACCCTGACCCCTAAGCCTCTGAAGCCCTGTCACCTCAGAAGTACAAAGAAGCTAGCCACTGCCTCAGTCAAGAGCCCCTGGGCCAAAAGTCAGGCAGGAGCCAAGCGGCCACCCACAGGGTGCTTGACCGAGGCCCGGCACTCCAGGACCCTGCACAGTACATGGTCAGGCCTGAGAGCCCTCTAGGCTGAGGAGCAGAGGGGACCCCGCAGAAGGAGCCCACACGCCCTAAGTGCCCTGGGTCCCTCAGCTCCTTCCTCCTCCCTTCCCTAGAGGCCTGTTACTTGCTCTGAGCCCTTGGACATCTCCTATACACATCTCAATAGATAACTCTCCAAGCAAGAAGAGGACACAGTTGTGCTTCCTGTCATATGGGAAGATCTCTGAGGTCAACAGCTCTCGGGTGGCAGACACTTGGCCACAGCTACCTGCTGCCCTCAAGAGACCACCCCACTGAGCCTGTCAGGCCCGGCTCCACATGCCACGCAGACCACGGACTGTGAACTGTAGCCTGAGGTCTGAGCAGAGCAGCTGCCCCTCCCCAGGAAGACTGGCTGGAGGCAGGTGGAGTCAATGCAGTCTGGGGACAATGAGATGCCTTTCCCTCACCCACACAGCTGTCACCTGGACAAGCCAGACCAGGCCTACCTTTTGCACAGAACACAGCAGAGACGGCCAGAACGGGCCAAGCACCAGGCCTGGCTGCAAGGCAGGCAGGTAGCCAGCAGTGGGGTGCACAGCTCACAGCCCCTACCTCCATCAGCAAAGCCCATGCCGGGGCCAGGCAGGCCCAAGGCTGGAGGCCTCCACAGGGGAGAAAAACCAACATTTCCCCGAGCAAGGGCCACAGCGCAGGGCAGGCGGGCTGAAAGGCCACTTTGAGAGCCTAGAGCCCCATTGATTCCTGCACAAAGGATAAAGGAGCCTGCGGTTGGTGTTTCCAGGACCAGCCAAAGACGACTTTGTTCCCTGCTCCCCTCCCCCAAGTAGACAGTGATTTATTTTCCTTGCAGGAGGGGGGCCCCAGACATGAAATGGGACGCTGGCCCACATCCCCACCTCAAAACACTTGGCCCTGGCTCTTGTAGGAACCAGCCCCAGATATACGATGGCCAACCACCGCCCAGGAGGGATGGAGACAGGGAGGCCGGGGTCAGCATCACACACCACCCCATCAGCGCTTCCCACAGCATTGCACTGTTTCAGTTTCCTGCCCATCATATACTTCCTGCCCACAGCACATCGTCTGCAGCACAGCACCAAGCAGGGTGGCTGGGCCCAGAAGGCAGGAGAGGGACGTGGGCTGGCTGCTCAGGCTGACCCCCAGCCATCCCTACAAGACCCGGTGGCATAGTCTTCAGAGAACCTGGACAGCCAGTTTAGAGCCATCTGCTGTGAAAGGTGTCTCACTGGGAGCCATTTGAACTCCCACTGCAAGCAACAAGAGACAGAGGAAGCCAAACCCTATCTTTTGAAAACAGTCTAGGTCATACCCACCAAGATTGGGAAACTTGGGGCAAAGGGGAACTCTTAAAATTCAATCTGGATTTAGAGCGGTACCCATTCCAAAAACTGCGACAGTTTGGAGAAATGTCTTTCAAAACAGCCCAAACTACGTTTGGCTCTTGACCCTCGGAGGGTCCAGCTGGGCCTGCTCACTGAAGCTCAAATGACTTGACCAGCCCCATGCTCCAGGCTAGGCCAACCCGGAGGAAAAGTCAGCACAACCCAGGAGCCTTCTGACCCTCCCTGGAAACCTCAGGTGCTGCTGAGGAACGGCTCCCTTCACCCCACCCAGAGCCCAGGTGAACAGAGCAGGACAGCTCTCCAGGGCCTCTCAGCGAAGACCAGGCCATGCCTGCCACACTGTCTACCAGTCACACCAGGCTAGCTAGGGACCAAGGCAGGACAGGGGCCCCCAGAGACTCCTGGACAAGGGGCCAGAGAACAGGCAGGTGCAGGGATGGGGGAGTCCAAGCAGATAAAAGAGACTCAAAGCCAAGCCACTGGCCATAGTGGGACTCACCCGGCATGGCCTGAGCACCACAGTGCCCAGGACACTGCCCAGTCTGGCCACTCTGGACAGCCCCCACCCTCCAGCCAGCCAGGCCTGGGCGGGTGGCAGAGGGGGGGTAGAGTGGCATAGGTCCCACCTGGGCTGCCACCCGCCGCCCAATACCCGAACATGGCCATATAAGGCCAGGTTGGGCTGAGTGCGCTGCTGGGCAGCAGGGAAGGACCAGTGGACACAGAGGGCGATCCTGAGTGGTCAACACACCCCAGGACCCGCCTAACCCTGGGCGGCCAGCACTGAGCCTGCCTGGCCCCGGAAGATGGTGAGCAGGAGTCTGCCAGCACATACCACCCAATGGCCACAGATGCCCCTCACTGGGCTGTGTCCCAAGGCAGGGCCGCCCCCTTGGACGGCCACATCATGGCCCTGACGCTCAAGACCCTCAGACATAAGTCCTGAGATCAATCCTGATCATGCAATGGCCATTCGTGCTGGAAGACCCCAAACTGGATGAGAGCCCAGGCCCCAGGGCTGAGTCAAGGTGAGGCCCAGACACAAGATGTCACAGTGTCTCCCATATCCCAGCCGGGCCACATGGGGACCTGGTAGGTTCCCAAGGAGGCCCCTGGGTCCATTGTGACTACAAACAGCCCAGTCTTCCCAGACCCACAAGGTGACCAGCTGCCCTCCACATAGGCACACGTGAGCAAATGTGTGTACAAGGCCACAGGTGTGTCCTGAGCCCACTGGCCAGACAGCCAACTGAGTTGGGCCCTACAGGTGAGCTAGGGATACCCAGGGTCAGTCAGGAGTACCCCATAGTCAAACTGGGGGTACCCTTAGAATGAGCAGGAGCTCCCCTAGGGTGAGCTGAGGGTGACACAAGAGTGAGCTGGGAGTGACCTAGGAGTGATCTGGAGCACCCCTTCAGGTGAGGCAGGGACTGGAGATGAGCTGGGCATACCTCTTGGGTGAACTGAGGGTGCCTGGAGGGTGAGCTGGGGTACATTCCAGGTGAGCTGAGAATACTTCAAGCGTAAGCAGTGGGTGCAGGAGGGGCTGGAAACCGCGGGGAGAGGGATGGCTGGGGAGAGGGATGGCCAGGGCGCAGCGCCTACTAGGCGGGCACTGTGGCAGGGGTCAGAACTGGCGGGAAGGGGCGGCGCCAGCACTCACCTCTGGCGGCGGCGGCCGGTGGGAGCGCCCCCAACAGCAGCGGCGGCAGCAGCAGCACCAGAGCGGGGCTCGGCGACATCTCGCGGCCGAGGTCCGGGTCCAGGCCCTGGGCGCCGCGCCGCGGGCGGGAGCGTCTGGTGATCAAAAGCAGACAAAGAGTTCGAGCTAATTACCGCACCCCGCGCCCCCTGTACGTCTGGGTATTGGCCCTGCCCGCGGGACACACCGCGCTGCGCGAAGATAATCGCCTGCGCCATTAGCGGACAAATTTGCGCTGGGGCCCACGTGGGGCGGCGGGCGGGGCCGAGCCCGGCGGGAGGCGGTGGCGACCTGAACCTCAGCCTCAACCCCGGCCCCCGCCTCCGCCTCCGCCCCCGCCCCCGCGTCAAGGCGCGCGCCCGCTCCTCTAGGTTCTGGCTGCTGCGGGGCCTCACCTCGGCAGGCAACGGGTCAGGGCCGGGCCCGCGGGCAGCGAGTCGCGGTCATCGCCGCCCCGGGCGCCGCATCCCGCCCCCTGCGCCCCCGGCCCGATTTTGGGCTGGGAGGCGCTACCTGGGCGCAGGCGGCGGGGCGGAGCGCGGGCAGAGGCAAAAGGGCCGTGGCAAGCGGGACTCTTGCAGTGGGATGAGGGGCCCGGGGCGCCGCGCCGCGAGGCGTCCTTCCCTGCGGGGCTTTGTCAACGCTCCCGGAGCTAGCGCCGAGCCCGCCGCGCGCCCCGCCCCGCACAACTTCCAGCCAATCGCCTCGTGTCGTCCCGCCTTCAGCCCCGCCCCGCCCCGCAACTTTCGTCCAATAGGCATGCGCGCCCACCCGGTCCGCCGCTTAACCCTAGCGGCGCTGCGGCCACCTCGGAGGACGGGCGGCTCCCCAGGGTGCCCCGCCCCCTGCGCCCCGCCCCCGCCCCCCGCGTCGAGACCCGCCGCGCCCCCAGACCCCGCCTGCCCGCGCTGTCTCGCAGGCCGGGACAGTTCCCAGAAGGGTCGGTGTGCTCACCCCAACCCTGCGCCGACTCCCAGAACTGCCCTGGCCACCGGGTTCCCAACCCTGGCGCCTGAGGAGCCTGAGCAGCTCAGGAACTCGGCCGGAGCGGCTCCCGGCAGACCTGCACCCTCACCTGACGCCTTCCCGCGACTCTGGCAGTGGAGGCGGCCGAAGGTGCACAGCCCACGTAAGCCAGAACACACTTTCGTCCGCAGCGCGGGCGGGCAGGCGTCTCCCTGGCCCAGGATCCTGAAGGCCAGGTGACACCCCATCGTGGCCTCCCGGTGCCCGAGCCTGCCCCCACCGGCCCCTCATGTCCTCCCCAGGATCTCGTCGCCTAAGGCCTAAGCGTCCTCCGCTGCACAGAGACCGCCAAGTCTGTGACCCCGGCCGCGGGGCCCCATCAGGAGCCGCTACCCCCTCCAGGCAGCCTCGAGGACAGGCGGCGAGGACACCTGCCGGCACATGGCCCCACACACGGGCCACCTGGGGACGCGGCCACCCGGGGTCACCGACGCGGGCCCGGACTTCACGGAAGGAATGCCACCCGGGCGTGAAGCCCTGGCCAGGTGTGCGGTTCCCAGGGCAGGTGCGTGCCAAAATGACGGGTGTGCAAGTCGAACGAGGAAAGTGGGTAAGGGGTGGAGGTGGTCCCGGGCTGATGCCGCCAACCGTGGCGGCGGCGGGGGAGCTAGCCAGCCTGGCCTCGGGCCCTGCCTGCCGAGCCCCCAACAGCTGCTCTCGCCTCTGCTGCGCGCCCCCGCCCCGTCCTGTAGCGCGGCTGCCCCCTGGCGGCGGCTCCTGAGCTGCCCGGCCCTGCCCCACCCCGCCACGTCCCGCCCGGGGCGGGGGCGCAGCTAGCCGGAAGCCGCACGCACACTCCCGCCACCGGCTGGCGGCCTCACTGCCTCTCCGTGGCGGCTCTGTCACAGGGGCGGGGGCGAGCCTCACCCTTTTAAAGGGCAGTGATTCTGAAGCACAGAGCCTGGCCTGCCCGGGCCACACGCCTGGACCGTGGCTTTGCCAACAGGTTTTACACGGGTCTCCGGTGCCGGTAAGCCCAGGGGACTTACTGCTCTTCCTTTGGCCATCGTCCCGCAGGGCCTGCTCTGTGCCAGCTCCCACTCCCTTACCCTCAGGCCGCAGATGGCGCTGGTGCAAGGGTTCCCAAAGAGACGGGCAGCAAAAGAGGGGGACAGATTCACACTCTGAAACAGCCACAAAAAAATAACCAGTGAAAAGTAACCTCAAACCCCTCAAAACACTGGATGTCCGCACCTAGAATGAGACCCCTAGACTATGCTGTTCACCACTCAAGTGTAGGACGCAGGAGCAGGGAGCCCATAAGATCCCACAGAGAACCCCAGGTGGCATGGAGGGGCACCCCCAAGACTGCAGTGGGAACAGAACAGGCAAGAAGAAAACACTCAGGAAACACCCAGGAAGGAGACAGGGACCCCAAAGACCAGACAGGTGGCATGCCTCTGTACTGCAAAGAGAAATCATTAAACTGGTTTAGAAAGCACCGGAAAAACACCTTTGAAAAAGGCAAAGCAAAGAATCTTCAGATTCTCAAAACTGAAGGATTCATCACTCATGTGTCTGCTTAAAAAAAAAAAAAAAACATTAAAGGGCTTCACTCAAGCAAATGGAGATGGTAACCACACAACCATACAGGAACCTGAATCCACTCAAGGACTTGAAGAGCACTGGAAACTGATGGCATGAGTAAGAGAAACAGTCTTTATTATTTAAATGTCCTTAAAAGACAAGTTCTTAAGCCAAAATATCAACAGTATATTAAGGGATTTGTATCATAAAAATTTTAAATGTTTTCTGACACACAGGCTAGGAGGGAAAATAGTATAGGAAGCTATCAGCATATGTGAGATGATAGCAAGCCACCTGAATTTAGACCGTAACAAGTTAAAGATGTTTAGTATCAGGCCAGAGATTTAGCTCAGTGGTTCCAGCACCTGCCTGGCAAGCACAAGGTCCCTGGTTCGATCTCCGGTAACCATATACAACAATACAGGATATGGTAACTCATGTCCACCAGCAATCAGTACCACATACTACAGTGCCAGACATGGTGGCTCACACCTATAATCCCAGCACTCGGAAGGCGGAGGCAGGAGGATTGCTGAGTTTGAAATTTCCCTGGATTACATAGAGAGCTCAGGCCCAGCCTGAACTACAAAGCGAGACCATGTCTCAAAAAAAAAAGATGTTTAGTATGCAGCCATGCTGTAGAACATACTGGAGGCCCAGCTTCTTGATGGGCTGAGGCAGGAGGCCTGCCTGGACAATAGCAAGACCCCATCTTAAAAGAAAGTTAAGGGCCGGAGGTTTAGCTCAGTGGTTCCGGCACCTGCCTCGCAAGCGCAAGGTCCTGAGTTCGATCCCCAGGAACCACATATAATGCTGGGTGTGGAGACTCACGCCCTCCAACAATCAATACCACATACCACAGTGCCGAGTGTGGTGGTTCATGCCTATCATCCCAGCACTCGGGAGGCAGAGACAGGAGGATTGCTGAGTTCGAAGCTTGCCTAGGCTACATGGTGAGCTCAGAGCCAGCCTGAACTACAAAGTGAGACCCTGTCTCAAAAAAAGAAAAAAAAAAAAGTTAAGTATGAATCCTAAAGCAACCATTAAAATAACAAAAAAAAATCTTCAGAGAATGGAGCAACAAAGGAATCAAGCACATTTTTTAAAACCCAAAAGGAGGCAGAAAGGGGAGGGGATGAGACAGATAGAAATGGTTGATTTCTAGCCCAATCATATTCAGACATGTGTAAATATGCTGAATGCTCAGATTACAGTCAAGGATTGTCAGATTAAGTACAAAAGACCCCATTCTCTGCTGCTTTGAAAAGCACACTTCATTATCAAGACACCAATATGTTCAAAGCAGAAGGGTGGGAGAGGATCCCTTTCAACCTGGAGAAACCTAGACCAGTCAAGTGGACCCCAGAGCGAAGGACGCTGCTAAGGATCAGGGACCCTTTCATCATGACGAACTGGGGAAACTGTCAGAAAGACACAGAGACCCTGAATGTGTGTGCACCTAACAACAGGTAAGACCCTGAAGCTTGCAGAAGGACGTGTGTCCTTGGTCATATCCAGAGACCCTGGCAGCCCTGTCTCTGTGCAGGTACTTGGTCACCCAGAACACAGGAGACTCACCTGACCTAAGTAGTATCTCAGGACAACTAACTTTCTGGGCAGAAGTCTCAGTGTATTTAAAAAGAGTTAAACCATTCAAAGCATGTTCTCTGACGCCAGTGGAATTGATCAGAAATCCAGCAAATGGTGTGGTGGCGCAGGCCGAAGAGCCAAGCCACCAAACTTGGGAGGCTAAGGTAGGAAGAGTAAGAAGTTTGCAGCCAGGATGGGGATTTAGCTCAGTGGTGCCACACGTGCTTCACAAGCACAAGGTCCTGAGTTCAGCTCTGGATACAAAAATGTTTGAGGCCAGCTTGGGAACTTAGCCAGACCCTAACCCTCAAAAACAAAAGGCTGCAGTGCCAGGCATGGTGGCTCACGCCTGTAATCCCAGCACTCAGGAGGCAGAGGCAGGAGGATTGCCATGAGTTTGATGGTAACATGGGGTACATAGTGAGTTCAAGGCCAGTCTGAACTACACAGAAGGTTTGAGAAAAGGAATACTGTCATGGATTTTTCACACATTAAAAAAATAATAGAAAATAAAGAACAACTTCACATGGATAAATTTGACAGGAGAGATGAATGAATTCCTAGAAAGACAGAAAATATCAAATTTCACTCGAGAAGAAAGTGGATAATCTGGGCTGGGGATTTAGCTCAGTGGATCTAGTGTCTGCCTGGCAAGCACAAGGTCCTGAGTTTGATCCCCGGTAACCATATACCACAATGCCAGGCATGGTGGCTCACGCCTGTAATCTCAGCGTTTGGGAGGCAGAGGCAGGAGAATCACTGTGAATTCAAGGCTTGCCTGAGCTACAAAGTGAGTTCAGACCCTCCCTGAACTACAAAGCAAGATCCTTTCTCAAAAATTTTTGAAAAAAAGCTCCCCACCAAAAACACTAGGCCCAGCTGGCTTCCCTGAGAAATTCTACCAAAGCTGCAGGGAGGAAATAATGCCAAACCACAAGTAGTTTTAAATATAAAAATATATATTTTTACCACCATAGGCATATAAGTACAGCTGACTATAGTAGCACATACCTGTAATCCCACCACACTGAGAGGCTGAGGCAGGAGGATCACAAATTCAAGCGAGCCCAGGTAACTTAAGACATTTAGGGAGACCCTGTTACAAAACATTTTTTTTTAGGGCCGGAGGGTTAGCTCTGGTTCCGGCGCCTGCCTCGCAAGCGCAAGGTCCTGAGTTTGATCCCCAGTAACCATATATAATGCTGGGCGTGGGGACACGCCCACCAACAATCAACACCGCATACCACAATGTCGGACGTGGTGGCTCACGCCTGTAATCCCAGCACTCGGGAGGCAGAGACAGGAGGATTGCTGAGTTCGCAATGGCTTGCCTGGGCACCATAGTGAGCTCAAGGCCAGCCTGAACTACAAAGCAAGACCCTGTCTCAAAAAAAAAAAAAAAAATTTTTTAGCCAGGCATGGTAGCTCACGCCTGTAATCCCAGCACTGAGCAGAGACAGGAGGATTGCTAAGTTCGAGGCTTGCCTGGGCTACATAGTGAGCTCAGGGCCAGCCTGAACTGCAAAGCGAGACCCTGTCTCAAAAAAAAAAAAGTTAAACTTACTTCCTGAGTCTAAACTGCTCTGTGATATCCATCTGACTGGCGTACCATGGGAGGACTTGTGTGGTAGCCATTGGGGTGATAACCATATGGCCTGTGTGTCAAAAACCATACTTTATAAACCCTTTCAAGAAACTTTTCTAAAAATATACTTTTACCACCATGGGCTTAATACCTGATATTTGTACATCATAGAGGATCAGCACGTGTTGTCTGTACCAAACTCCCCTGGCATAAAAGACGGAGCCTCCAGCTGCTCCTCTGCTTGGTCTTCTGGCTCAGTGCTCGTGGACTCTGTCCCAGGTGCTGCCCTCACAGAGCTGCCGCTTAAGCTCTGCAGCTGTCTGTGGCATCAGCCCGCCTGGCTGGGGCACCTGTCTGGCCCACTGAGTCCTAGCAGTGCCTGCTGGGTCTCTGTGTTGTCATGGTGTGGCCAAACCCAGTGGGCCTCTGGCCTCCATCTCTGTTTGTCGCATTAGTCTAGGTTGAGCCAAAGCTCACCTTGTCCACCTGCCAGTCTCACCTGTCCTGTGAGGCAAACAGGAAACACCAGATGGACAAAGAGCTCCTGCAGAAGGCAGCTCCTGAGCAGCAGCCCACTCTCTCACACACCAGACCTCATCATGGGCCACAGCCTCCTGTCCCCACATGCCCTCACAGGCAAGCAGGCACTGCACTTCATGGGGAGGGACAGTGATAGACACTGACTTCAGGGACATGGGTGCTGTGAGTGACCAGATCACAGTGCTGGGAACACCCTGGTCAGAGGACACAGTCCCTGAGTTAGCAAACTAATGTCCCCAAATCCCTCCAGAGATCCTGACACCAACATGCTGGCATGTAGGGCTAAGGCATGGTGAAGCTGTTGGAGCCTGATGAAGCCATGAGGCCCAGGAGGGCTCGTGTGTGCACAGAAGAGGAAGGGACCACAGCAGCTGCCATGGAGACAGGGAAAGGAGCTCTCCCTGGGGCCCGCGTCCCTGACCTCTGGCTTTGTCATGGAGCTGTTGCGGGTCTGTGTCGTTGCAGCCAGCTAACCCAACAGCGCTTCTGAGGGACACCCGGCCCTTCAGACCCCATCTGGAGGACACAGACCTCCAAAAGGGGTTCTGGAATCTGGTGGCTCAGGAAGGGGCAGGAGTGGTAGGGGAACTGGCCCGGACCTGGAGGAATTGCTGTCCCACCTTTGGCCACCAAGGCCTGGGAACAAGGCCCACTGGGTCAGGAAGGGCCATGAGTGGGCTCCAGGGCTCGGCCCAGAAGTGTTCAAGCCAGCCTCTGCCCTAACAAGGAGGGGCCTTGGGTCCACTCCACAAGGGACCCCATCCTGTACCTACCTGAGGGGCCTCAACCAGAGGCCACAGGCGGAGCTGAGCTGGGCCAAGCGCCAGAACTCATTTGAGAGATCCTGTCTTGCATGGTCATGTCCCTGTAGAGCCCAGGAAGGAGAGGCCTGCAGGTCCCGAGTATATATTCATGTCTTTGTGCCCTGGCCAGACCACACTGACAGCTCCAACTGGTACTGGGAGCCAGGCAGGGCTGGTGCCAGGCAACTGCCAAGGTGCCCAGGTCTCCAGCTGGAAAGCCTCCTCCCCACTCCTCCCTTCCCTCCCTGTTTTTGAGTTAGATGCCATGCAGGACACAGACCTCCAAATGAGGCTCTGGAAGCCGGTGGCTCAGGCAGGCGCAGGGCTAACCCTGGAGGGGAAATGGCATCTGGTTACTCAGAGGACTCCCAGTGGTGTGGTAGAAGCAGGGGTGGCAGGGTTGCCACGGCAATATCAGGATGCAGAGCTTAGGCCCCTCCTTTCCCCCTTGAAAAGGAGACAGAGCCAAGAGGAGTGCCAGCTGAGGGCAGGGCCTCATGGCACCGATGCTGCCAAGTAGACGTGGGGAGGGTTGCAGCGCTACACTGGGCACCTCCCTCCCCACCAGCACAGAGGCCACTGCCTAGAGGACTGAGGCCACCTCTCCTCCAAACCCCACCTCCACACCTGTACCCCACATCAGACCTCAGCACAACCAGAGAACCAGGAGAGGAAGTGGTTCTGCCTGGACACAGGGGACCTGTCCAGGGCAGTCTAGGGCCTCGGGGACAGGGCTGGTCAGGGACCCATGACACCAACTGGGCCCCCAGGAAGGGGTGAGCTGGAGCCTGCACTCATGCTAGGGTGCTCCTCGGTGACATGCCTTTGGGGGAACGGCAGTGTCCCAAGAAGTGACCCTTGCCAGTCAAGCACTGCTAGAAACAGCCAGCAAGGTGCAGGCCTGTTGGGCTCCAAGCCTCCTGAGCAGGTCCTGGCCTGAGCTGCGTTGTGGGCCCAGTGCCCTAGAAAAGAGCCAGTGTCCCCTAGAGCAGGACCTGCCCAGGCTGCTGGCTTCCCTCCGTGGGAAGAGGAAGTGTGTGGCCTCCACCCTGAAATACTTCATTCCTGGGTGAAGCCCACGTGTCCCACTTCTTAGCGGGGCCCTGGCCCTGGCAGCAGACAGTGTGGCTCATCTGCGAGCCCCACAGACTCTTTCTGTGGCTCTTCTCCAGTCCCAAGTGCAGATGGGGCTCTGGGATGCTGTCCACGTCCTGTGCAGCTTGCTGATGGGTGCTGTGTATTGGACGTAATAGTATAACTGCAGCAGCACCAATCATAGCTGAGACTTGGACAGGAATCAACTATTCTGGGTTATCTGGTGCCAAAGTTTTTTTTTCTGCCCCCACCAAGAAGGACTGAGATAGTCTAGCTTCATGTGACAGGGTCACCAGCACACCTTTACTCTCCCATGACTAAGTACCAGCCAGCAGGGTTTTCTCCCTCCTCCTCTCTACCTCCTCCTTCTCTTTTTTTTAGTACTGGCTGTTGAATCCCAAGTCCTCACACTAAACTCTTGTACATCCCCAGGCCTTATTTATTTATTGAGACAGGTCAAATTATATAGTACAGGCCAGCCTTAAACTCCCTACATAGGTCAGCTGGCCTTGAACTTGCATTCATCCTCCTGTATCAGCCTCCAGAGTGCTGGGATTACAGTGTGCACCATCACACCTGGCTCCTCCCCACTCCCCTTTTTTAATTTTTGAGTCTGCTAGGTGTGCAAGTTGCCTAGGCTAGGGCTGATCATGTGACCTTCCTGTCTTGGCCTCTCATAATTCCGGCCAAGGGATCTTGATTGCACAGCTGAGTTCAGAAAGCAAGACGCCTCGAGAGCTATGTGTCTCACAGGGTGAGAGGGAAACCCCGGAGAGCCAGGGGCCTCCCCGAAAGTGTTCAAGGACTCAGAGGTGGTAAAATGCGGCGATACACTGCTGAAAGATGAGGTGTCCTCATGTATCAACTCTCCTGAGGCCCAGAGCTAGAGGGACTCTGGGTTGGGCTCACCCACCTCCTGGATAACAGGTGTTGCTGGGAGCAGAGCACTCAGCGGGACAGGTGCTGGCACAGCACTGCAGCACGGTGTGAGCAGCCTCAGACCTGGCGCCAGAAGCACCAGAGAACCACCGCCTCTTGGCAAGGTGACTTCTGTGGCTGCACCTGCTTCCCTACCTGAAAGGCAGCTCCAGGCGTGCTGCCGAGCCCCCACTGAGGCCAGACACCAGTCACCCCGGCCACATAACTCAGTGCCCGGCACAGTGAAGTCACATAGTAGCCCCAATCTGAATCCCTGTTTTGTTTCGTTTTTGTTTTTGGCAGTACTGGGAATTGAACTCAGGATCTTGTACGTGCAAATCAGGTATGGCGCCACTGAGCTAAATCCCCAGATCATACCAAACCACTCTTTATGAAATGCTTTATGACACGTTTCCTAGTGGCTGGAGCAACAAGAGAAATGTACAGGCCCCAGAAGGTGACAGCAGCTTTGCCTTGCCCACTGTGCCTAGCCCCGTGGCTTCCTGCCTCCAGCCTGCATCCCTGCAAACATCATCAGAGTTCCTCCTCAGCATGGTCCCAAAGAGCCAGGATGCCACTGGGGTCACATGGACACAGTGGGCACTGCTGGGCTCCTCTGCTGACTACAGTCTGCTGAGCTGGGATCTCCTGAGCAGTGCCCACAGCCCCTGGTGCAGTGCCCTACCCAGACTGGGATGCTGGCCAGCAGAAGGCAGGAAAGGGTCTTCACCGTCACCCTTCCTTCTTCCCTCAGTCCCAGCCCTCTGTCCATTCAGGCCCATCTACAAACACTGACCGCAAGACGGAGGAACCCAGAGTGGGTGGGGAAAGAAGGAGCCAAGAGCTGACTGGCTAGCAGTAGCCAGGCCCATCTAGGCCCCTACCAGTCAGCCTGGAGCTGGTGGCCCTCAGGAGGCAGGGACCTCCACGTATGGCACAGGGTCAGAGAAGGGGCCTGGCCGGGCCCAATAGTCCAGTGCTCGAACACGGTAGGAGCCAGAGACAACAGCTGAGTCTGCAAACACAAAGGCATGTGTTGCCTTCAGCACGCACCCTGAAGCCCTCACGTCCCTCCCGGAAGCACCGGGGCCCACCCCGCCAGGTATATGGGAGGCCCAGCGTGGAATGGGCAAAGACCAAGCCGTGGCTGTGGGTGCACCTGGGCTGAACACAAAGAGGTTGAACGTTGATGGCTTCCTGCTGATTGGGTCGTACACCTCGCCGTCCAGGGAGAACTGTATCTCATATGTCCACAGGCACCTGGAAGGTCAGGTTCAAGAGGGCCCGTGGCTTTCGGAGACCGGGGAGCCACAATCTCCTCCTGCCAGCCCCCTCCCTGGCACTAGGGTGTGTCTGGCATTCTTCCGTCCATGAGCAGAGGGCACACTGCAGGGTGGAGGCCCAGCTCCCAGCTCCCCACCGGTGCCCCACACGAAGACGGGGCACCCTGAATGAAGGATGTGCAGAGGTGGGTGGCGGGGAGGTAGGGCAGGACAGGTGGGCACCAGGGGAGGTCACGCTACACTCACGCACTTGGTGCCCACTCGCTCATCCGACCAGACCAGAGCCAGCTGCCCTCGGGTCAGGGGCAGCACACGGAGCCGGGTCACCTATGGGCAAGTAACAGGCGTGAGGGAGAGGTAAGCCAGGCATCCTGGGGACGGTGGCCTGGGAGGGACGGGCGGCGGGGCTGGGGCCACTCGCCTTGCCCGGCGGCCCCGCGGGGCGCGCGCACACGTGCACCAGCAGCAGCGAGGGCAGCTCGAGCTCAGGCTGCAGAGTCAGGCGGCCGCCGCTGGGGAAGGGGCGCGGCGTGGTGGCCACCGGGTCCTGGGGACGACAGAGGACACGAGGCTAGCACCCGCCTGGGCCCCGGGGCCCCCGCCCAGCCGGTGCAGCACACCTCTGCAGCACGCATTTGCCGGAACTGCTCCGCGGAGGGGAAGGCTGGGCTGCCCAAGCGCGTCCACTCGCGCTGCGGGTTGCAGAGACGGTTGTCCAGGTAGAGGGTGGTGTAGACGAGCCCTGCGAAGCCGGACCCTGGGGCTCATCTCCCCGGACCCCGCCCCGCCCGCCCGCCCGCCCGCTCCCGCTCGCGCTCGCTCACCCGGACCAGCGGGGACCCCGAGCAGGCGCACAGTCACAGGAACGCCGCGGCCAGGGTGGGCGCGGGTGTCGTCGCTCACGTACACCAGCACGGCGGCGCGCCAGGCGTCCGCGGGGCCCGCGGGGCGGTGGGCGCTGGCCAGGACGCCCACCGTGTGGTTGCCGCCCGGCACTGCGCCACCCCGCGACACCTCCGCCCAGAGCTGCTCTCCATCTGCACGGCCGAGGGGTCACTGCGCAGCTGTCCTCCCCGCTGGGTCCCGGGGCGTTCCCACCCTCCCCTAAAGGCGCGGGATGGCGACGGGTCGGAGGGAGGCGCCCAGAGAAACAGTGCGGCGGGGACCTGTGTGCTCCCTGCCCCTCGCCGTGGGCCGCTCCTGCCCGGCAGCGCTCGCTCACCCAGCAGCGCCAGCAGCGCCATGGCCGTGAGCACCGGCTTGCGCAGCAGCTGCACGTGCGGCGGCCGGGTGTTGTTGACCTGGAAGCGCGCCGTCAGCGTGCGCTGGGAGAACGGATGCGGGTGGAAGCTCAGAAAGGCATTGTCGTTGCTCAGGAGCGAGTAGCGCGGCGCGCTGGCGTTGGCGAGCAGCAGGTTCTGGTGCTGCGCGATGACCTGCAGATGGGGCCCGCTGGGACCTCAGCCGGCCCGGCCCAGCCCCCGGCAGGAGCCCCAGCCCACCTTCACCACCAGCGCCGCGTAGGTTACATCTGCCCGCCAAGGCTGCGGCAGCGACCAGCCCACCAGCGGGTCAGCCTCGTCGTTGTAAATGGGGGTGCTCTTGAACTCTGGGAACAGCTGCTGGATCTGGCCAAGGACCACCAGCTCCTGCTCCAGGATGGCTATGGAGCTCCCTGAGCCCTGCAGGAGGGCCGACTTGTCAGCACTGTGGGGCCAGACGGCGAGGGGTGGGGGAGGGGCGGGGGAGCACCTTCCTGTGAAGGGAGATGAAGTCCAGCCGCACGCCTTGCTCTCCAGTGAAGAAGTTGGTCCCGTGGGCGCAATGCCGCAGGAGGCCCCAGCTGAGTGGGGACTTCGGGGGCTCATGGAAGGAGTCACCAGGGCCCCCCAGTCGCAGCTTTGGGCTAGCAGCACGTAGACCCTCAGAGCAGGCATCGTAATAGTTCAGGAAGCCTGGAGGAAAATGAGGGTCCAGAGCACGCTCAGGGTACTGCGTCCTCCCCAAGCCCACCCTGACACCCTGCCGGACCCCAGCACCGTCTTCCACCTTGCTCTGTCATGGACACGTTGTCGAAGTCGTGGTGGTCTGGTTCATTCCACGTCTCGAAGTTCCACTTGGAGACCTGCGCCAGCCCATACCTTCCTGCACAGTGGGCTGTACCCTTAGGACCAGGCAGAACCAAGCCTACCCATCCCCAGGGTGAGCACACAGGGTGAAGGCTCGAATGGGGCTGGGTGTCTGATTAGAGGTGGCCTGGGCCAATGGGTTTGCAACAGAGAAGACTCGGGGTGCCTGGGGGTAGGGAGTCTGCCAGGAGTGCCCCCCACAGCCTGCTCTCGCACACCAATGTATCTCCTGGCCAGGATGGAAACCAGGTCCTTCCACTCAAACACCTGCTGCTTGTCCTCGAAGTCCGTGAAGTGTCCAGAGGGGCTGCCCATCAGCTCGAATCCTGCAACATGGGGACAGTACCCACTGCCGCCCACTTCCCGGCACCATCCCTGCCTTGCACCCAGTTGTCCTGAGCACCACCAGAAGAGCTGCAGGGAGGCCCAGGGCTCCTGCTCACCGGGGAGGAGCTGGTTCTCCTCTAGGAGGTCCAGGAAGGCATCCAGGTGGGTGAAGTTGTACTGCAGGCCCTGACTGGCAGCCCCCCTATGTAACAGAGTGAGTTAGCAGCTAGACATGTCAGCGACTCCTGAGGAGACTGTGGCTAAAGTAGCACAGGAGGGTCCAAGCATCTGGATGGGCTGATCTTTGAAAAGCACCAGCAGCAAGCACCAGTACCAGGGAGCCCTCCCTGCTACCCTAGGATGCAGTAGCACAGGATGTCCCACCCCTAAGCCTTCTAGGGACAAGACTTGGGGAGGGGCTCAGAACAGCTATGATGCTTGGGTGGGTGGGGACCCCATCCTTTCTAGCAGGATAGGTGGGCCTGGGGACAGAAAGTGCTGAAGACAGTCAACCTGGAGTGGGGCTCTGTGGGAAGGAGCCAGGTGGAAGCTGGTGGTGCTGCTGGAGGGGACCCCAGATTTGCCCTAGTGGTACCCTCATCCCTCTCCTGGCCTTCAGAAAGAGGCAATATGGGAGAGCAGAAAGGGAGATGGACGGCCTCCTCCCTAAGCTGTATTATCCTGGGTCAGGTCCCAAACGACAGGTTATTAACAGACAGTCACCTGGATGGAATAAACACTGGTGTGCACGGGTAGCGAAAGGGCTGACAGGCAGCGTGCAGACCTGGCAGAGCTGGGACACAGTGGCTGAGAGTGTCTGGGCACTGCCACAGGTAAAGGTCTTGAAGTAGGAAGGGTTTGTGGGGAGGAGCGGAAGGCAGCTGCTGGGCCATGCACATCTGGAGACAGGCTGTCAGGGCTCGCGGGCTGGGGTGCTGACTCAGCCACGGAGCATCAGGAGTTCTGACATTTGGAAAGGGACCAGAGCAGGAGACAAGTGCAGCCAAGGCTGTGGTGGGTTCCCTGGAAGGCACTGGGGTGGGTCTGTGGGGCGGCGGGAACAATGTTCCCTCTGGGGCTCAAGGTGAGCTGGGACGTTCAGGACTGTGGCATGCTTTGGGGTTGGGGAGCTGGACAGGGAGCTTGGACACTGGCATTCTGCAGTGTGGAGCTGGCCACCTGGGGCAGCACAGGTGAGGACGCAACGCTGCAGAGGGGCCTCTGGAGAGGGTAGGGCAGGGACAACGCCAGGGCTGCATGGCAGACGGCACCATCCATTGCTGCCATGCCACAGCCAACCTGGCACTGATCTGTATGCAGCCGACCTGATGCCCATGCCTCCTGTGAGCATCCATTGCTGCCATGCCACAGCCAACCTGGCACTGATCTGTATGCAGCCGACCTGATGCCCATGCCTCCTGTGAGCTGTGTACGGTCCAGGGAAGCCCAGCCCTGGCTCCTCCCTGCACCCTCTGTGCCTCCCTCCATTCAAGGTCTACGATGCCCAGCGGGGTTCGCTCTGCCCTCCCCTTCTATTCATCAGCAAATGAATAAAACCTGACCATTGGGCACCGATAGGCGCTATAGGGATAGGGAAACCTGGGGGTCCCAGCGTCTCAGTCCTTGCCAGGCCCCAAACGGTGCTCACGTACTTCAGGAGGCCTGCTAGGGGCTCCCCAGGCTGGGCCTCGCCTCTGCATCAGGACTCCCCTCTGCCGGCGCCCTCCCTCGCCCCACTGCCTTGGTGGGGGAGGGGTGCCGGAGGCGGCCACGAGGGCCGCGCCGAGCCAATGAGATGGGGCGCACCGCCTCGTCTGGAATCTGCACAAGGGCCCATTCATGGCGCCGGCTCCGCCCTGAGTCTAGAGCCCAAGAGTACGCCTGGGACCCCGCTGCTGCCAACGGGTGAGACCGCATCCGCGGCGGAGGGGAGAGCGGCCGGCGAGTGCGGGGCGATGAGAGGGGCCGCACGTATGCGGGGGGCGGGGGGCGGTGAGAGGAAGGAGGGACCCGAGCGTGTAAAGCGTAAGCGAGAAGCGCGCTTGCATGGGGTGGAGGTGGCTTGCTCGGGAATGGGGACGCCCGCGGGCTGGGGAGGGGCAAGAATGCGCAAGGAGAGCGCGCTCCCGGGGCTGCGGCGCGGCGTCTCGGAGGGGCAGCGCGGCGCGGATGTCCTGCGCGCGCTCCAGGCCCAGGTGCTGGCCGGCCTCCCCCCCCCCCCCCCCCCCCCCCCCCCCCCCCCCCCCCCCCCCCCCCCCGCGCTCTCCGCGTCACTGTGCTCGAATGGTGAATGAAGTGAAGGCCGCTAGCAGGCCACTCTAGGCAGCACCAGGGACTGAGTTAAAGGCTGCGGGCGTGGCTCCCACCAGCAGGGCCCCCGACAGACTGAGAAGCGGCCTGCCGCTCTCGCCCTAAACTGGGTGGACGCAGCCGGAGGCTTGCTCACCAGAAATGGGCATCAAGCAGGGTAGGGCAGGGCGAGGACGATAACCATTCCCCGGGGTCCCTCTGTGCCCGCAGCTGACCCCCACTCGTCCTGCACCCACACCTTGTCCACCGGTGAGCCCAGGCCCCTCTTCTCCCTGCCCTCCTCCAGAGGCCCACGCTCCCTGCGAAGCCCAGCAGGTCTCTGTTGGTGGCTGTCCCCTGACGCTGAAGAGCCCGTTTCTGCCCCGTGGGAGCCACTGTGACTCACCCCACCACACTCAGAGACGGCTCTTGCAAGCCACAGCTCCCAACGGCCAGGGAACCCCCCCAGCACTAGGTGGGGGGACCAACTCTGCCTCCTCAAGGAACAAGGGAGGGCCTGGGGCCCACAGGTCTCCTCAAGTAGCAGTGGGACTTGGGGAAAGAGAAGAGGTGACCCAGGGACGGGCCCTGGGAGCAGTGGAGGGCTCCACCCAGGGATGCCCACCCTTGCCTCGTGGCAGCTCAAGCTTCTTCCACTCACTGGCCACCAGCCCGCGTGCTACTCCCTTAGTGGAGCTCCTTGTCTTCCCTGGCCAGACCTATGACTGTGGGGAGCTGGGCAGGATGCAGACGGCCACGGGTAGGAAGTTCCAGCATGAAGTGGGTGAGAGCCTCTCTGGCCGTCTGGTCCCACCGCACCCCTTCATCCTGTCCTAGAGCCCCAGGGCAGGGTCCTGGGCAGTTTTGCAAAAACACTTGTGGATTCTAATTCCCCTTTCCTGGTCCCTGGGGTCTGTGACAGAGGGCTGGTGGCCTCCCGTGCTGCCTCACCCTGGACTGCTTCTTTTACTGGCAGACCCTGCCAGCTTCCCTCCAGCCCCACTGAAGGGCCCACACCAGCACGCCCCCCACCCTTCCAGCCCAAAGCCGCCACTGGGAGGGAGCTGAGCTCTGACACAGAGCCATTCACCCCTGAGCACCACCGATTTATCAGCCACCTCCAGATGGGGCTGAGGCTTTGAACTGCCACTTTCCCAGCTGCAGCTTGGCCTTGGGACCTTTCAGATAAACCTCACCCTGAGCATCTCTGGTGCTAGTTTAACTCATTCTAAGGATCATCTGACTTGAGCATGGCAAGGACAGAGGTGCCAGTGGTCCACCCTGGGGCTGTGCTGGGTGTCCAGACCCCTGCCACATTGGGTCTGGGCATGCATGCACGTGCACACTGGCATCCTCCAGGGACCAGACTGCCTGGGGCTGCCTGGGAGGGTCCACACCCTGCTCTGGCTCAGACCACAGCAGGCCTGTTTAGGACAGGAACCAGCTTCTCCAGTCCTGGTTAGAGTGTGGGGGCTGCGGTACACTCTGCCCCAGGCCCCCTCTCCCTGCCCATCCCTCCTGCAGCAAGAGCCCTGTTCCTGGTAGTCCAGGAGCACATGGGAGGCCCCTATAACTGTAATTATTTGTGAACCTCTGATTACAGTACAACTTGCAGGATTAGCTCACAGGATTAGCCGCTCAGGTAACAGTCAGGAATCAAGGGAAACCCATGACTCAGCAGTCTTCAGAGTAAATAATTGAACCAACAGCCTGGCGCACTCAAATCTCCGGGAGGTCAGCGCCAGACCCTCACCGTGCCTGTCCTCCCACCGTAGCAGAAGCAGAGGGCTCAGAGGTCCAGCCGGCAGCAGGCCCAGGCCCTTGATATCCACGGTCCCAAGCCTGGGAGGCCCCAGGTAAGACTCATGCACTCCCACAACCCAGTCATAGCAAGCTGGCTCACTGGGGGGATAGGCAGCGCAGAAACAGATGTTGCTATTTCTCTGAACACATGTGGGTGGCATCTATCAGCCAGTTTGATTCCCCTGACTTCAGGGAAGAATTAATGGTGCCCAGGGATCTCTGTGGTGGGGTCTTCAGGGGAATAGGTCATGGTTCTCATAATGCTCCTTGAGGAATGCGCACCCACTGGCTAGAGCCACCAGCCCACTTTATCAAAGAAGCTGTGAGTGCCAGTTGGGTATGGGCATAAAGTGGGGGTCCTGGGCTATGGCAAGAGAATATTTGTTTAATGTTGCCAGGAGAACTTTAAAAACAAGTACTTTGGAGCCTGAAACAGGACAAACCCAAGGCCACTCGTGTGGTCAGTCCTGCCTCTGAGCACCGCCTCCCTGACGCCACAGAGCTGTCCAGGCCAGGCAAGGTCAGAGGTGCTGGGTTGGCCAGGCCACTGGCTGCAGAGCGGCAAGCCTGCGCCCACGTATGCAGTGCTTCTGGAAAGGACCTTCAGCACGGAGGGGGTGCTGTGTCCCAGGACCTCCTGGGGAGATGGGTACCATCACCCCACCTACTCCCCCACAGCCAGGCCAGCTCTCCTCTAGTGAACTCTCATTTCTTGGTCTTGAGCAGGACAAGGAGAACAGGGTGGAGAGGGCAAAGACCTGGGGCAGGGCATCCACATGGCTAGATGGAGAGGAGAGGTCCCCTGCCATGCCCACAGCCCAAGGTGTCCACGGGAGAGTACCGAAAAGGGGTGCCCAAGGGTCAGAGCTGTCCCGTCGGCCTCTTGGATTCTCTGGTCTGAGCTCCGTGTGACACAGGCCCCACAGATATCACCTGCAGGGTGGATTTCAAGTCGGAGCTACAGAGCCCACAGCCACCTCTGAGCCCAGACTGAACATCTGGGACCCCTGCCAGCACCCCAAACTCCCACATGTGAGGCACAAGTGATCATATCTCCCCAGAGACCAGATGTGAGCACTCAGTCTGCCATCCACAAAGGGCAGCAGGCCTGAGCCTAAGGCCAGGAGCGGCAGCCGGAGCATGTGCTGCTGCCTGGTCTGAACCTGGCTCCTGGGCGCTGAGTGGGTGCAGCCCTGACCGTGTCCACTTCACCCTGCAGGCTGTCACAGGGCTTGGTGTCACAGCATGGATACATCACCCGAGGCCCTGCCGCAGAGCAGGGGGCTGGTGCTGGTCCGCCGGCAGCCGTCCCATCCCCGGGGCCTGACGGAGACCCTGAAGGCCAGGCTGCAACGGAGCTGTAGGTGCAGTGTACCGCGGGCACGGGCGCTGGTTCAGGACTTGATCCCCGCCACATGCTGGCTGCGTCAGTACCGCCCCCAGGAGTACCTGGCAGGTGATGTCATGTCCGGGGTGGTCATTGGCATCATCCTGGTGCCACAGGCCATCGCATACTCCTTGCTTGCTGGGCTGCAGCCCATCTACAGCCTTTACACATCCTTCTTTGCCAACCTCATCTACTTTCTTCTGGGCACCTCACACCATGTGTCCGTGGGCATCTTCAGCTTGCTATGCCTTATGGTGGGGCAGGTCGTGGACCGTGAGCTGCAGCTAGCTGGCTTTGACCCTTCCCGGGACGGCCTGGGCCCCAGAGACAACAGCAGCAGCATGAACAGCTCAGAGGCCGCCTTGGAGCCGAGGCTGCAAGACTGTGGGAGGGACTGCTATGCCATCCGTGTGGCCACTGCCCTCACGCTGATGACGGGGCTTTACCAGGTGAGGAGCAGGTGAGCTGCAGGCCAGTCTCCCCTAGGTGCTCATCACCCGCCACCAGGAAAGCTGGGGGGAAGCTCAGGTGAGTGCAGGAGGAAGTGCCCGAAGCCCCAGGCCAGGTCCCAAGAGGGCACAGTGAGACAGAGCAGGGACAGGGCAGGAGCAGGCCTGACGGCACCATGGGCAAAGCAGCACAGAGGAGTGGGACTGTGTCCCACGTGGCCTCCTATCCTGGCAGCCCCGGTGGGCTGCATCCTGTGGCCTTCTAGCCCCTCAGAGTCCCAGTGTGTGTGGGGTGGGAGTACCTTCTGATGCCCAGGGCCCCCAACAAATCCCTGCACGGGAAGACATGAGGATCAGCCTCTGCCCCCGTGCCATGTACATGGGCCCTAGCGTTCACTGGCACTGTCATGTGTAGTTATGTTCAGAATGCCGGGTCCCATGGTGGCATCTATGGGCTGGCAGGCTCAGGGCTACAACTGCACCTCTCACTGGACACTGGTAATATGGGCCATGGGGGTTCTGCAGGGTGCCCTGAGATCCGTGTGTTCTGTCCACAGGTCCTCATGGGTGTCCTCCGGCTGGGCTTTGTGTCCGCCTACCTCTCACAGCCACTGCTGGACGGATTTGCCATGGGGGCCTCAGTGACCATTCTGACATCACAGCTCAGGCACCTGCTGGGTGTGCGGGTCCCCCGGCACCAGGGCCCCAGCATGGTGCTGCACACATGGCTGAGTTTGCTGCACGGCCTGGGAGAGGCCAATGTATGTGATGTGGTCACCAGTGCTGTGTGCCTGGCGGTGCTGCTGGCAGCCAAGGAGCTCTCAGACCGCTGCCGGCACCGCTTGAAGGTGCCACTGCCCACAGAGCTGCTGGTCATCGTGGTGGCCACACTCGTGTCTCACTTTGGGGAGCTCCACGGGCGCTTCGGCTCCAGTGTGGCGGGCCACATCCCCACGGGCTTTGTGCCCCCGCAGGCACCAGACCTGGAGCTGATGCAGCGTGTGGCTCTGGATGCTGTGTCCCTGGCCCTGGTGGGCTCAGCCTTCTCCATCTCCCTGGCGGAGATGTTTGCCCGCAGCCACGGCTACTCTGTCCGTGCCAACCAGGAGCTGCTGGCTGTGGGCTGCTGCAATGTGCTGCCTGCCTTCTTCCACTGCTATGTCACCAGCGCTGCCCTTTCCAAGACGCTGGTAAAGACAGCCACTGGCTGCCGGACACAGGTGTCCAGCTTGGTCAGCGCAGCCGTGGTGCTGCTGGTGCTGTTGGTGCTGGCACCACTGTTCCAAGACCTGCAGCGGTGTGTGCTGGCCTGCGTTATTGTGGCCAGCCTGCGTGGAGCCCTGCGCAAGATCAGGGACCTCCCACAGCTGTGGAGGCTGAGCCCAGCTGACGCGCTGGTGTGGGCGGCCACTGCAGCCACCTGTGTACTGGTCAGCGTGGAGGCTGGGCTGCTGGCTGGACTACTCCTCTCGCTGCTCAGCCTGGTGGGGCGCACACAGCGTCCACAGGCTGCGCTGCTCGCCCGCATCGGGGACTCGGCCTTCTATGAGGATGCAGCAGAGTTCGAGGGTCTGGTGCCCCCCACCTGCGTGCGGGTGTTTCGCTTTGCAGGACCGCTCTGCTATGCCAACAAGGCCTTCTTCCTGCAGTCCCTCTACAGACTCACGGGGCTAGATGCAGGGCGCCTGGCTGCCAGAAGGAAGGGGCAGGGCTTGGAGCTGGGGACACATGAAGGGGACCCCATGGTGGGCAAAGACCTTGTGAGCAGTGGAGCCAGGCTGGTGCCCACAGCAGCTGGGTTCCACAGTGTGGTCATCGACTGTGCACCCCTGCTTTTCGTGGACGTGGCCGGCATGGCCTTGCTGCAGGACCTGCGCCGAGACTACAGGGCCCTGGGTGTCAGCCTGCTGCTGGCCTGCTGCAGCCCCTCGGTGAGAGATGCCCTGCAACGAGGGGGCTTCCTGGGGGAGGGTCAGGACGCCGAGGATGGGCAGCTGTTCCCCAGTGTGCACAGTGCCGTGGAGGCTGCCCAGGCTCGCCATGAGGAGCTCGTGGCCGCCCACTCTGCCCTCTAGCAGAGCTGCATCCTGAACTCTGGGAGCCCAAAGCAGACTTCTAAAGGTCTTCATCACCACGCTCCCAGGGTGGCCTCAGGGCCTGAGATGCACCCTGGTGAACTCAGAATGTGGAGGTGGCTGCGGAGCACACACAGGCCCTGGTGCTCAGCGACTAGAATTCTGCCTCTGGGATGAGCCGTGCCTTCCTGGTGCCTGTACCCACACTGTGCCTTGATCTGGGCTTGGAAGGGCCATGCCCTGTTGGACACTGCTGCCACCCTATCAGAACAGTCCTCAAGTGCAGAAAGAGACAGCCTGTCCCAGAGCCTGCCTAGCTCCTGCCCCACTGGGAGGCAGCTGAGCCAGTGCCCAGGATGTAAGGATCTGTCTCTAGAGGCCACCCACACCCAAGTGCCCCTCACACCTGAGACCAGATGCCGGTTCCAAGGCAGTGGACCCAGCGCCTGGGCTGAAGGTCACATTGCCAGCACAACCTCACCTGGCCCTCAGGCTCAGCCTGCCTGCACAGCATCCACAGAGTCAGAGCAGTGGGCACCACGTCCAGGGAGACCCCAATGGCTGTGCTCAGCAAGCCAGCCAGATGTCTTCCAGCCCTGCAGGCTGCTCCAACAGAAGGTCAGGGCCAGCCCAGCCCCGCGCTGGCTCACCGCCTGCCCTGCCCGTGTCACCCACCTGGCTGTGATGAGGTCCAGTAGCCAGTGTATCCGGACCTGCTCAATGCCGCCGTGGGGGACAGCACCCACATAAGCAAGGTTGAGCTGCTGGTCCCAGCTGAGGTCGTACTGTGCGGCCTGGCTGTGTGGCAGTGGAGGGCTGGGGACAGACAGGGGGCTCGCATTGGTGCTGAGCAGGGCCTCCGGAGGCCCCAGTGAACAATAAAGTGCCCTGGCCAGGAGTGTTGTGCTGCCCTCACCCTTGGGTGCCCGTCAGTCCTCCCTGCCAGGACCGTAGTAGGCATCACCCCGGCTCTGCTGCAGAGGGTGCACTGCCTGTGTCCCAGGGGGGGTCAGGTCTACACCTTGGCTGCCCTGGAGGCTCCTGGAAGAGCCCAGCTCCCCCCCACCACAGGGCTCCCCTGGGGAGTGCCCACACCAGGGCCAGTCAAGGATGACACCAGGTAAGGAAAGAAGATTAAGTTCATACATCGACTTAATGAAGGAAAGAACAAGAACACGATCCTACGGCAAAGGAGCAGACTGAGAGAATTCAGAAAGATGTGTCAATTACCTATTTTTAAAAAGTGCCCGCAATTCCAGAACGGGCCGGTACCTCCTGGGGCGTGCTGCCTTCTCCTGGGGTCTCAGCCCCTCTGAGACAAGCACACGCACTCCCCTGTCCAGGAGGCCACCGGGCCCCCTTCTGGGAACCCTGCCTTCAGCTCTAACAAACCCTTTCCGGAGGGGAGGCCACAGGCTTACTCTACAAATGACCTCAGATGCAGCCGCGCGAGGGCCCCACTCCGTGGAGCCGCGGCCTCGCCCGGGCGCCTGGGGTACAGGCCCAGGCCCGCGGATCCGGCCCGTTCGGGCCTCAGTTTCCCCGTGATGCTCACCAGAAGCCGGTGCTCCTCCAGAAGGGCCTGAGTCGCCGCACTGCGCGCGCCGCATCCACGCGCACCAGATGCTGGGCCTCGTCCCTGGCGACCCTGGGAGCGGGCAGGGGCGCAGCGAGGAGCGCGAGCAGCAGGGCGCGGGGCCCCCAGGGGAGCATGGCCGCGGTGGGGGCGGGGTGCGCGGCTGGTCCCGAGGGCGCGAGGCCGCTACAAGGCCGGGGTCCGGTCGCAGCTGGTTCCGCCTCCGGTGGCGCCACGTGATGCCAGGCGGGGCGAGGCCTTAGCTCTCGGGGCCCCGCCCTGACCTTCGCGTCAGGGCCCAGTGCTGCCGCGCCTGCCAGGACTGACAGGGCCCTTGCCACCTGCGTGGGACAGGCCGCGCCCGGGCAGGGGAGGGTCTTGGGCCGGCTGGAGCCCAGAGACCAGACAGTGGAACTTAGGAGGTGGCGAAAGCTGCCCAGGCGGCGACTGCAGAGGGGACTTGGACTGCGGAGGGGACTTGGGAGGCTGGATAGCTCGACTGTGCTGTTCCTCTACTGGCTGTTGTGAAAGAGCAGAGGACGAGGAGCCAAGTGGACCCTGGTGACGGGCAGGAGAGGGCAGGCCTGGCCCTCTTGGAGTAGGGGCAGGGGAGAGATTTTAAGATCTGAGTCGTGCACCCAGAACACGGCATTGGGAAGCTCCACGGTCAGGTTCCACAGCGGAGCGAGGGGCCTTGCCTGCCGGACTCCCTGACTGCAGGACCCTGAAGTCCACAGTGTGATCAGATCCCAAGGGTGCTGTGCTTCAGCCTGGTCATCAGGCTGCGGCTGGTGAGGGGCAGGTTTCCAGATAGAGAGGAGCTGGCCTGGGACCACACCTCCCACAAGTGTACCCAGGGAGGAGCCCTGCACTGCTCTGGGAAGCCCCTGTGTGTGATCAGATGAGACTGAGGGACTGGGGACAGGCCTGGTGCCCTGGATGGCAGGTCTGAAGTTCACATGAAGCAGCAAAGTGCCAAAGAAAGGAGAAAAAAGATGTGCCCAGAGGTCTGGAGAATAAAACACGCGTCTGTCTGGAGTTCCAGGTGAGAAAGGAGCAGGAGGCAGGATGCTAGGGGCACCTGCAGGAGTCCTGAGCCCACGGCATAGGAAGCACATCCTGGGGGTCACTGGGTGCTGCCCTGAGAGGCTCTGGCACACCTGCCTCTCTCTGGCTTCCAGTGTGAACTCTCTTGCTCCTACGTATACTGTCATCTGCCGGGGCCTTGGCAGAGCCAGTGCTGTGCTGCTACGCAGCCTCCACACCCAGGCACCGCTAACCCTCCTGTGTACAGCCCCAGCCTCAGCCTTTTCCCTGGAGCAGCAAGAAGCCAACTAACTCAGGGCTCAAATCCATCCATATACTGTGGAAGAAACACTGAGGGGCTCCCGGTGCCAAGGGGATTTATTTTATTATTTTCGGTTTTTTGTTCTTTTCTTTTTTTGAGACAAGGTCTCACTATGTAGTTCAAGCTGGCCTTGAACTCGCTATGTAGCCCACATGGGCCTCAGCAGCCTTGATCCTCTTGCCTCTGCTTCCCAAGTGCTAAGATTACAGCATGTGACACTATACCTGGCCCAGGAAACGTTCTTCAGCAAGAAGGAACATTTCACCAGAAGAGCAGCACAGTGCACAGGTGGAAGCCCAATCCCACACCTGAAGTAGTGGCTGTAGGCTGAAGGGGTTCAAGAAGGAACCTGGGCTATGGACAGCAGCAGCTGTGAGCAGGGAGGAGGGAAAGAGCAGCAGCAGGGTCTGTCCAGTTCTTATTTGGGGGAAGGGGTAAGAGAGTGTTTGGCATCTTCTTTTTGTGCTGAAACCAAATGTGGTGCTGTGATTAGCCAGTTAGAAGAAAAATAGAGTGTAGATTGTAAGCCAGCAAGGAGGAAAATGCAGAAGTGAAAAATAAACTTCTTAAACTTAAAGGCTAAATAAAAGCAAGACAGAAGGAGAAAACTCAGCTGAGCCTGGAAGCAAGGAAATGTTCTCCTAGTAACAGGTGGCACCCAAAAAGTAGCCACAAACAACATGGGAAATGTTTTAAGCAATCTCTTTTTAATGGTACCAGAGATTGAACCCTGGGCTTTTCACTGAGGTATATCCCCAGCTCTTTTTATTTTTTGAGACAGAGTCTCACTAAGTTTCCCAGGCTGGGCTTGAACTTGAAATCCTCCTGCCTCAGCCTCCTGGGGTATTGGGATAAACAATTTTTTTTTTTTGAGACAGGGTCTCACTTTGTAGTTCAGGTTGGCCCTGAGCTTACTAGGTAACCCAGGCAAGCCTCGAACTCAGCAATCCTCCTGTCTCTGCCTCCCAAGTGCTGGGATTACAGGGGTGAGCCACCATGCCCGGCACTGTGGTATGTGGTATTGATGGCTGGTGGGCATGAGTCACCACGCCCAGCATTGTATGTGGTTATGGGGATCGAACTCAGGACCTTGCGCTTGCGAGGCAGGTGCCAGAACCACTGAGCTAAATCTCTGGCCCAGGGATAAACAACTCTTAAAAGCTTCAAAGAACTGAAAACACTAAGGAATCCAGATTAAAACTGAAAAGAGAGAGTTCAGCCACAGGAAGGGATTGTAGAGATCAGCCTCTTCCAGAGCCCAGCTAAGGAAGTGAGGGTGTGTGGGGCCCTGTGGGAAGGCCTTATCATAGAGAGCCTACATTTGCATTGAGCTCCAGCCCTAAAGGAATTTCCAGGCATAAAAACAGTGACTGAAAGCCAAATCCTGGCCCAGGGACATAAGCTGGCATTTCAGGGCCCCAAAGGGGCACAAAGGGGCACAAGTAGGTGCCCTAGAAACAGGACTGTCTCCCAGAGACTGAAGTACATGGTGAACCTCCCAGCCCTGAGCCCCAGCCACCTGCTAGACAAGACTGAAGTTCCTTCAGAAGACCAGAAGGGTGACCACACCTCCTCACCAGGTAAAATTCTCATGTATGTATGTACTATTTACTGTGACATTGGGACCAGGCAACTCTATCACCAAGTTTCATTCTTAGCCCCTTTAGTTTTTATTTTAAGACGGGGCTTCATTAAGTTCCCCAGGTGGGGTTAAACTTGTGATCTTTCTGCCTCAGCCTTTTGAAATGTGTACCACCACATCTGGCTAGAAACCTAAAATTCTAAGTTCAGCAAAAAATATTTTTTGGGCTGGATACAGTGCTACATGCTTGTCCCCCTAATCAGGAGGCTGAGGAGCCCGAATGATTCCTTGAGTCCAGGAGCTCCGGGCCAGTGGGAACAACACAAGAGCCCACTTAAAAAATAAATGTGTATTTAAAAATAATGTAGAATAGAGACATTATAGAAAAACAAACTTTGAGAACATTTGTCCCCATCAGCTGCAAGTGTCCTTGGAACAGGAGGGAAATGGTCACATGGAAGCTCAGAAGTGCAGAGGTGAAAGCTACAGACAGTGCATGCCCACTGGGCGCGTCTATCAAATGGCTGAACAAAACTGTGACAATGTCTCCCGAGGCTTACACCACAGCTGGAGGACCCCCCTGTGACAGCACCAAATGCAGGTCGTGACTGGCAAAGTCCTGTGTTCTGCGACCTGAACCCCAAAGATGACACCCACTGTCCTCTAGGCGCATGGACTCTGCAGGCATAGTGACATCATGAGATCATCCTGGATTACCCATGGGGAGAAATGTCACGTCCGTGTGCTCCTGAGAGGGGAACAGCGAGGGGGGTGACCGAAAGGAGGCTAAGGTAGCAGGGAGTCTTCTCCGAAGTTGCGCTGGGCCTGGCAGATGTGACTGTCCTGAAGATGGGGAGGCAGTGTCCAGGCCAGGGCCTGCACAGCTCCCCCTGCATCAAGATGCAGGGAAGAGCAATTTGGGTTTGTATTGGGGTCTCCCCGGCCCCTGTGAGGGGCAGGGTCTGTGGCCTGCAGTTCTTCCCAGAGCCTGCGGCGCCCCCTGCTGGATGCCTTCCTGGAGCTGGGCTGAACCCTTCCTGGGCTGGGCCGGCCTGGGGTACAGGTCAGCACCCTCCTGGAGCTGGGGCCCCACTGCTGTTCACTTCACTGGCCTCAAGTGTCTCCAAGGTACTTCAGCACCTGGGTGGGGCAGACTCCCCTAGCACCTGAGCTTCTGGTGCGGATCGAGGAGGGCATAGGCCCGGCTCAGGCTTCCCATCCCAGGGAGGACTGAGCATGGAAGTGGTGGGGGTCGGGCGGGGGTCACTGAGGACCTCTGTCTCCAGCCAGACCACATGTGTAAAACACGGGCCCTGCTGAAGCCCACAGATGAGGCCACAGGGAAGTTTCCTGGGTCAGGCACCTGCCCGGAACTCAGGTAGAAGGAAAGGCTGCAAAAGGCACCACAGTGGGGAGTCTGGGCACCAAGTAGGGTGCCTGTTGACTCTGATCTGGGTGTATATCTAGTAGTTAGGACTGTGCTCCCAGAAGAACCCCAAGGTGTCAGACAGGATATATTGAGTGCATGGAGCAGGTTTCTGGGCACCAGGTCTTAGATGCAAAGTTGCATCTACCCCTGAGTGGGCTCTTCCAGCACAGACCAAGTGTGATGCACCCCAGGGCCCCTGGGCAGCCTGCAGTGGTGTTCTGCGGCAGGGCATGGTGGGGTCCAGCAGGGGAGTATTTACCTGCTGCTGCAGTAGATGCAGTGACCTCATCCTGGCGGCCTCTGAGCCTGTGAGACAGGAACAATGTCGAGCTTCTTTTATTTTCTTTTTTCTTTTTGATACCAGCACTTGAACTCATGACCTTGTGCTTACGAGACAGGCACTGGAACCACTGAGCTAAATCCTTGGCCCCAACACCCTTTCATTTTCCAGGTTTAAAAAAAAAAAACAGGCAAAACTTTCTGCCCAGTTTTGAGTATTGAGCCCACAGCTTGCACAAATAAGTGTTCTACCACTCAGCAACAGCTCAGTCCTTCTTTATTTTTGAGACAGGATCTCTCTGAGTTGCCAAAGCTGTCCTAGAATTCATGACCAGTCCCCTGAGTAACTGAGATTAGAGTTGTGCACCACCACGACTGGCCAAATGGCCACCACCACTGGCCATGTGGGCTTTAGAGCTTGCTCCAGTCTTCAAGCCTGCCAGCTGCCTCCGGGTGGGCCCTGTTTTTTTTTTTTTTTTTTTTTGAGACAGGGTCTTGCTTTGTAGTTCAGGCTGGCTCTGAGCTCACTATGTAGCCCAGGCAAGCCTGGAACTCAGCAATCCTCCTGTCTCTGCCTCCCAAGTGCTGGGATTACAGGCGTGAGCCACCACACCCAGCATTATATGTGGTTACCGGGGATCGAACTCAGGACCTTGCGCTTGCAAGGCAGGCGCCAGAACCACTGAGCCAACCCTCTGGCCCCAGGTGGGCCCTGTTTTGTACCACCAGGACCAACCTGTAAAATCTTGTTTCCCCTCCTAAATGAAGTTTAATTTATACCTCTACTCAGGCAGAGATTTTCTTCAGCCTCTTCTGATTTTATTAACTGTATGTTGTTACTTTTTTGTTGTTGATGCTTTGGCCTTTGGAACCTTATCCTGGTCAGTTCACAAACCAATGAAAAGACACCCTGGACATCTCCTTTTCCAAACTCCAGGGTCTATCCCTGGCCCTAAGTCCTAGGCCATATGCTAAAGAAGGCTTGCCCTCTGGCCTGTACCCAATGCCATCAAGCCCAGACTCCCCCACTCCAGGTGCCCTGCCCCCACTCACACCTCTGTGGGCCCCCACTTGGACACATGTCCTTGGGGCAGCACTTTACACCTGGCCATGCTTAGCTACAATTCTGAAACACAAGTCAGGGTGAAGTACAGGCTGCCATCAGGGAAGGAGGAGGCCAGGGACAGAGCAGGAGCAGAGGGGCAGGTCCAGGGCACCTTGAACTCTTCCTTAGTGAAGCCTGCAAAGATGAGGACAGGGAGGCCAAGGATGGGGACATGTCAGGGAAACCTTGGTAACATGGCCACACGGCTCTGCAAAACCTGCTGGGATATCGTGACGTTGTGGAGGATGGGTGGCAACCACCAGCGCAGCCTGTGGCTTCCTCTCTGCTGTGATAGTGTTTGGGAAGTGGTGGGAGGTTGGCGGGGCCTGGAGGATTTGGAGTTTACACTGGTCCCTTCCAGCCACTTCCTGTTTAGTAGGGCAACGGCCAGACATCCTGGGGTAGGAAGCAGCTTCCAGGAACAAGGAGGGCAGATCACAACAGCTGCTGGAACAGGACTGAGATTTCGCTGAGCCACAGGATGGGACGCTGCCCTGAGGGGTGTGCGAGAGGGACCCGGGAGGCCACAGCACCCACGCTGCCCGCTCTCAGCGAGCCAGCAAGTACAGCTATTAGAGGAAGCTGCACGCTCTTCAATAAGCTGGGGAAGAGAACCTGATCTTCCTCTCTTCTGCTTGGAAGATGATAGTTCAGCATTGCTGAGAGACAACAAAAAAGTGTAGATAAAAACTATCATCATGGCCGGGCTTGGTGGCTCACGCCTGTTATCCCAGCACTTGGGAGGCAGAGGCAGGAGGATTGCGGGGTTTGAGGCTGACCTGGGCTACATAGCGAGCTCAGGGCCAGCCTGAACTACAAGTGAGACCCTGTCTCAAAAAGCAAACAAAAAAAACTATCACCATATAGCCCAGTCATGAATAAAAGTCATAGTAATTTCTGGCTGATGCTTATTAATGTTTTTAAAAGGTATAATTTGTTATGATTTGTTCTGAATAAGTATATACTAATCTAAGTATTGCAATTACTCTGAATTTTTTCCTCAAAGGAAGCCGTGTCCATGCCTTGGCAGACTCCTAGTGCTGACCTGTTCACCTTCCTGGGTCTGTGCTCAACTCTTTTTTTTTTTTTTTTTTTTTTTTTTTTTTTTTTTTTTGCTTTTTGGAGACAGGGTCTTGCTTTGTAGTTCAGGCTGGCCCTGAGCTCACTATGGTGCCCAGGCAAGCCGCCGCGAACTCAGCAATCCTCCCGTCTCTGCCTCCCGTGTGCTGGGATTACAGGCGTGAGCCACCACGCCCAGCATTATATGTGGTAACCGGGGATCGAACTCAGGTCCTTACGCTTGCGAGGCAGGCGC